>JANBQC010000797.1:0-10430 GCA_027576995.1 Dimargaris cristalligena
TCACCTTTCCCTTTTATTATCTATCTTTTTAAATAAAGTTCAGTTTTCAAGGATTTGAGTTCAGTTCTTTATACTAGTTATATATATACAGAGATAACTCCAGAGGAAGATCCTAAGGAAAGGATACTACTAAGACTAAGATATAGATGAATAAGCCAACTGGATAGTTGTAGGTACCCAGAAGACTCTTTAGATCAGTACTTGAGTAATTAGTACAAATAAGTGGGAGAGGTTCATTCAGGCTGTATAATGAAAAATCCATTGGATGAGGCTAATATTACTAGTTAAAGGCTATTCTCACATATATTAGTCCATATACATAGTATGTGAAAACTTTATACAGCTGGTTTGAATTTTACCCAAGTGGAGTCTGGAAGGGGAAGGGTTAGATAATAAGGGATGATCCCATAGTACTGGGGGTGACTATGGGAAGGTTAATATGGTGCTATAAGGCCTAATATGATCAGATATCTAAGCCAGTTAGAATAAGGTAGATTAGATGGGCCAATATGTGTAATGCCTAATTAGTGTAGCCATTACTTCATATATTATTCCCTAATATAAGAAAATATTAGTTTTAAATAGTCTATGCTGTGGTAATTCACCATTCATAATCTACTAAATGTGTACAAGGGCTGGCTTACTGTAGGTATAGTATCAGAATTACTCTTGGTCCATGCTTGTGCACTAGGTAGAGAGGGCAATAATAGGGAGGTAGTAAGTTTATAGAAAATATATATGTAAAAGAATAAGCAAGGTATAGCCTAAGGGGATATTTAAATGTGTGGGTATTACTAATGGGTTATCCAGGTGGGAGTAGCAGAGGTACTGGTCAGAGGCTACTGGTATCTGGAGGATTCCAGGGAGAACATGTAAGCCTTTAGATCAATGGTTGGATGTTAAAAGTGGAGTTAGATAGTGTTGCCTAGGGAGAGGTAAGGTGCCCATTATAACACTAGGTATTATAATGCAGCTAGTGCCATGGCACAATAAGGCCTAATCTAGGTAACATATGTAGTAAGGTCCTACAGCCTCATTAATTCAGGTTAGCAAGTGCACCCCTAGTAATTTATGGACTTGAATTCATCTTCTTGTTAGACCGAATTTCCGCAGCTGGCCAGGTTTTACCTGTGGGGCTCTGGAAACAATTGGCCGAAAGCTATTAATAGTTAGTTTTTTTTGTAAATCCATAATTCTATGTTCACCTATTATTGCACCTGCGTAGTATATATTTCCAGACCAATGCCCCATATTCCGCTAGGTATTTTTCCGGCCTAGATAAATTGGTATTCTAATGTGCCTGTGGAAGATATACCTGTTTGTGAGAACAGGTCAGTAGTGCCCAATAAACAAGTGCTGCAAACTAATAGTCAAGTATGTTAATGGGGGCCGCTGGCTACAATTACTGGGAGGCTGGGCATGAAGAGGCCATTTATTAAAGATGCCCTAGTAAGTAGCGAAGTGATGGGAGCCAAATTGGTATTCAACTGGTGCGTTTTGGGGCCAAAGGCACCTTAAAGGACGGTCCTTAGTAGTATAACATCCCAGTGAACTTATCAGTTCGACCATTCATTTAATTTTGATCTCACAGGTTTCTAACTTATTGTTATTTTTTCCCACTTACTTATTTTTATACGTGTTCTGATGTCTATCAAATAGTTGAAGGTGATGCTATTTGAAGGTAGGTGTATGGTGGGACTGGCCTTGTTTGCGCCCACCGCCACTATAATTCATTTATTGGATGATCTATCCTTTTCACCAGTCATACTAATTAATTCAGAACGGCTGTCAATATATGGTCCACATGTAGGCGTATTATTAACTCAGAAGAAGTAAAAAACAAGGCCGGCGGAGGGGAGAAGCCTGGGTATCTCCGGCCATGGTTAGCGTGTGACACGTCTGAAATCCGTTAGGAAGGATGTCGAGATAATGAGTGGCGCGCCAATATACCGTGAACATTTTTTCCTTTTTTCCTATTTATGACCCGCATGATTATTACCGCATTGCCTCGCATCTGCTTCCCAGAGCCATTCCCCGTCGCCTTCAAGGCACTGGCAATTGTGTATATATTGCATACCAATATTTAGTTTTCGGGGACTTGGTGACCATGCGGCAAAAAGAGGGTGGTGGTGAAAATTAAAGCGCCAGCGTAGTTAATGCGGAGCTGGCGGAAGTCACGCCATCGACATTGTCCGGCGGTTGAGGATGGGCAGCCTAGGCGAGCTGGGGAATAGAGTGGTTTTGTTAATGGCATGGCGGGACCCCACTCTGCAGCTACCCATTCATTAAGGGCCGCAGCTGGATGTGCCGAAATTGGCCTGGCTGAAAATGAAGAGGCGATTCTAACGACAGTCACTTAGGGAAAATATCATATGATAATGGTGTGAAGTGAGTGTCCACGAAGATCCTAGCTGTATGGAAAATGGCAGTAACATTAGATAAATGATAGAAGGAAGACAGTATTACAATACCTAAAATCGGGCCCCGCTGTTAAATGATGGGCCATAGCCCACACTCCCAGAAATGTATAGAATGAGAGAGTGGCGGAGCGTCTGACCTAATGTGGGGGACTATTGGGGTGTCACCAGGGAAAATTCCACACAAGGTCCCATCTTGAGAATGGCGTTGTGGTTTAGGCGCATTCAGCATATACCCACCAAGTAGGATATATGCGGACCTTCCCGACTTTCCCCCCCCCCCAATGCGCTTGGCACTATATATAGTTTTAGTAGGGCTTCTCTCCCCAACCCCCCCTCTCCTTTTCCGTTCCTTAGCCTTGTGGTCCGCCACACCTGCGTTTCGTTTCGTTCCTTATCACTTTTCTATTCTATTCTATTATTTTGTTTGTCGTTCTATCTTTCTATTATTACTGATATAGCCGGGGCTTCTTCCCTCTTAATACTTCCGTTAACTCCCGCGTGCGTGCGTATATGTGTGTGCGTGAGTGATATCACTTGGTATTGGTTCTTTATTGGCCAGCCCCCATTTCCAAATACGCATTGTGTGTCCCCCCTTCTTTTCTAACCTTCCCCTTTCATTTGGGCATATTCGCTGTTCCCGCCTCCACCAGTGGTATTATTAATACCCGACTGGAGCTGCCCCTGTTCTTTCCGATGATGGCTAGAATTGCTTACACCGCCCCCCTTCATAAATCCGACACCATGGCTTCCTTACCCGGTAGGTATTCTTATCCTCAATCCACCGCCTTTGAAACTCCGCGAACTATCCATCGGCCCCGGTCCCTTTCTTCCTTCCGCCCGAAGTAAATACTGGCATTGCACCCGGTCCTTTCATGGCCTACTCCACCAGGGCCAATGACCCCCCTGCAACCCCAAGTCCCTAACATTCGCCACCCTTTTATTTTCATACATTCTCGATATCAAATTATTACCCTTGTTCTAGTCTCCACGTACTTGCAAGAACCGTTTTTCCAAACGCCCGTCAACAAGCGGAAACGACTCATTCAGCGCATTATGCAGATATCCGGTCAACTCGAGCTGCTTCTTAACCGAGAAAAAACCGACTATGTCCAGGTAAGCCCTATTTATCTACTTCCCTTTTTTTCTTTTACGTTCCAGAAATCATGGACCGAAACTGCGGTTCTATCATTGCATGGGTCATACGGATGGGTCACCGACCCTTCTTTACTTTTTTAACTGCCTTTCTTGATGAGACGGTTTTTTTCGTTGGGTCCATCTTACCAATCAACTGGTTAATCATTGTCGTTCCATAGTAATTAAATCCCATTTGCCTGTATTAATATATATATATATGGGTGTAAAAACCCACGCACTGTCTTTGCTTTGATTGGCCCTATCCTACGGTTGACAGGTGGTGCTACTCGATGACAAGGCCGACAAGCTCACGCGACTCCTGAAAACTCTGGTGGCCGAACATGACGAGCAAAGTCGGCCTCTACAGGTAGGTTATGTTTGTATTTTTTATTTTGAGTTTGGCGGCAGGTACCTCCAGATATAAGCCTCATCAGTTAAGGGTATTGCTTAGGAATACACTGCCGTATCTACTTTCATTTCGGATCATTTGATGCAGCAGACCCGGCGGGGATTAATTCGTTTGTTATATTACGCGCCCCCCATTTTATTTTGGTATTCCCGTACCATTCCTCGCCTATAGGCCTTTTTTCAGGAAACTGGCTTCGGGGAGCTGTTCCCCTGTGCCATGGCGCGCCTTAGTTTAGAAACTTTGGCCACTGGCAAGATAGTAAAGAATACCGGCATCCATGGTAAGTTTATCCTCTTTCATAGTACTATCATCGGTTTTGTCAATTATAGGTCATGTTTTTGCTTCGTTGTCTAGCAGGCATGCGTTCGGCCTATTTTGGCTGGTAGAATGTGCATTCCCCCCATTCCTAACAAATACATGTGTGGTTATTATAATTCACCCTCCTGATACTTGTCAGCCCATTTTCAAAGTCTCACCTCCCTTAACCAACTGATCGACATCAGCCTTCAACTCCAACACAACCTTGAATTGGCGAACCACCGGTTCGTACCTCACCAGCTTACTGTATTATATGTAAGTAAGCCAAATTGCTGGGTGCATTAAATTCGTGGCTGGCTGATGTTCTACAACTGCCGCTTTTTATATTTTTTTTCGCGTTTTTCGCATATAGCTTGTACCTGGCCCCTACTCAAAGTAATATTTCCTCAACCCCAATCACTACTACCTTTGACTTACTTCGATTAGCAATCCCTGGGGACCGCCGGAGTAGAATATAAAAAATACAAAGCCAAAGTGGAAATCGAATTCGACCGCATCAAGGCGTACTTAGCTGGTGAGGCCGGTTCATCCAAGAAGGCCACAAATCGTATGGACCATGATGAGCCTTACGGCAATCATCAGGGCCTTCGGCAATCCCCTATACCAGCAGTGGCCCCTGACGGCGTGGCTCTGACTGGCCGGACACGCCTCTCTGACTACCATCAAAAGTGGCTGCGTGAACTCACATCAGAAATTGTTATAGAGGCACTCTATAAGAAAGGGCCTATCCGCCACGCTTCCAAGCCTCTCGCTAAAGTTTTGGAGTGTTAATCACTCCACCTCCCGGCTTTGTAACGCCCCCTACTCATTCAACCTGCTTCGTTGTTTGGTTGAGTACTCCACGAATGGAACGGCATCCTAGGGCTGATTTCCTAGCCTACCCTCCTCTCCGGGTGGGCAATTTAACCTAGACCGTATTGCCCTCTGCCTCTTCGTTCCACCCCATCTTTAGCCTAGCCCCCCTTCCCTCCTCTCCAATTCGTCCTGTGTATGATATATATTCGCCTCTTTCGGAAGCACCAATGCGCTTAGCATCGTTGGACTGGGCAATACCTAGTCCCGCATCCGGCACCCTGTTCTCAATCTACTTTTCAACTTCACGCTTAAAGTATTCCGCGCTGTTTTTATCGTACTTCTGAATTCATTCAAAGCTATTTCCTTTTCCATTGATACTCCCCCCGTCGTATATGCGGTCTTTCGCTATTGGTGCTATAAATATATAACCACCTCCCCGCCTTCTCCTTTGCGGCTAGTCTCTTCTACCTAAAGACCCCTTTTCACTTGCAATTTGTTGATGTTCTTCCCCCTTGCCAATAAGTGCTCTGTTCTTAATATATATATATGTAATAAATATTAGCACTATTTCTACCCTAATTTCCCCCTTTAGGATACGACTTCACCCACACTCCGTGTCCCCTCCACTCTCCTCTATCCCTCTCATCGCCTTAGCGTACCTCCACTTTATCAATAATCCACATGGTCTTACAATGTGCGGCTGCTTCATAAGCTATATTAATCACGTGGGAAGGTCCTCCCAGACCCACACTGCCCGCCAGTACATGCACATAATACCGCCCACTAAGGACTTGGAGGATGGTGCTGCTGGCAGTTGTGACCCTCCCCACCTCCGATTCTCCCTCCAGCACACACCGGCGATTCCCTCCTCCTCTCCACCCTCCTCCCCTTTAACAGACAGAAAATTGGGGCCCTCTCCGCTCTCTCTCAACCTATCCTCTTCCATTGCCGAGCTTCCTGAGTCACCCCCTCTTTCTGGCCGGCGGTCCCTCCAACCTTTCATTCGCTCACCTCGAATTCCGTCCTTTTATTGCCCCTTGGCGGTACCACACATACCCGAGTGCCATTCCCCCGATTCCGAGTTCATTTCCGATTGCATCGATTTTCCCATCCTCCGCACCTCTCTACTCGGCTCCGTATTTTTCGATCGCAAGTTCGATCCAAGTGCTACACACACAGCCATGGTAAAGGACGTTAATTTCCTGGTGGAGGACCTTGTCGCTAAGCTTAAGCGGAGGTAAGTCAACGGTTCGGTGCTTCGGTTTCTTCAGTTCGTCCACCCCCCTTCCCCCGCTTTGGTATCGTTTGACTTGGCATATCCTAAGGACTTTCAAACAAGGAGAGATAGAATGGGGGGGGGGTTACTCTTGACTTCATTAACTACCGGGTTGGGCTATTCTTAAAAAAAATCCCCAACTTGCCCTGCCAAGTCCCATACCGACACCCAACCCTGCTCATTCTTTACTTTATATATTATTATTATTTTGATTTATCATATTGGGATTGTACATACTCTGTTCTTAGACAAATTACCGGGTCGTATACCATCGCCCTGGAGACGGCCAAACTTCTCCGCCAAATTATTTCCGTCACCCGTTGGTCTACCGCTGGGGCGCTTATCGACCGCATCAAGCAGGAGGGCTGCCGTTTAGTTGCTGCCCAACCTAAGGATGTGGTAGTCGCCAACATTGTCCGCCGGGTACTCCACATTATTCGTGAAGTGTACACCGAAAACCGCGACGCCGTTGACGAGGATGATGGCACCATCCTAGCCGCGGCCCCCGTCGCTCCCCAGGCCCTCCTTCAGCCCCAGCAGCCGTCCTTCTCTATCCACTCGTCCATGTTTCCCCTGCTCGGGGACCACGCGGACCTACCGGCCGACTACACCCGACCCGTCCATAACCTCAAATCTGAAATCATCCAGGAAATCCAGGAATACATCGAGGAACTGGAAAATATGTATTCGAATGTGTCGTCCCAGGCCATGGACCATATCCATTCTAATGAGGTGATTATGACCTGCGGGTACTCGAAAACCGTGGAATCGTTCCTGAAATTTGCGGCGAAGAAACGCAAGTTTAAGGTGATTGTGGCCGAATGTGCCCCGACTTTCCAGGGACATCAAACTGCTCTGGCCCTGACGGCAGCAGGGATCGATACGACGGTGATTCCCGACGCCTCCGTGTTTGCAATGATGGCGCGGGTCAACAAAGTTATCCTGGGCACCTCAGCTAGTAAGTTATTGGGTTGACCCGTCTATTGTTTTTGAAAACCCAACACTATCGACTTGTAATAACCGATTGCCTTAGGTTGCGGAGTCGCGCATTCTTACCATGAACTGGCTTAGAGTGGGGTTACCTGGCTTCTGCGTTATTGATATATTCCGTACATATACTCACATAACATTCTACTATGCCGATATCTCCCACATTACTTTACCTAAATTTAGTTCTGGCTAACGGCGGCCTGATCGCTCTGAGTGGTACCCAGACCATGGTTGAGGCAGCCAAACACCACTCTATCCCCGTGATTGTCTGCGCCGGCTTGTTCAAGTTGTCGCCCGTTTTCCCCTTTGATGAAGAATCGTTGAGCACCGAAGTCTCCCCCGATTCTGTTCTCGACTTCACGAAAGGTAGGTTCTTTACCCACTCGATCAAACCCGTGATTTTTACTTTCTACCCACCATTAACTAATGGATATTGGTAGTCATCTAATTAAGCTGTTTCCTATGTATCTCGATATGTTTCCATCTCGTTAAAAACCACTATTTCTACTCGTAGGTGATTTCATCTCGGAAGTCGAAGTTATCAATCCCTTTAGCAGCTACGTCGACCCAAGCTTCATTGATCTTTTTATTACCAACCTGTAAGTCGTTCAATTTAATGGTGGGCTTTCCCGAACCTTGGGTGAAACGCCCCATAGGATCCCCTCTTTCGCTGACATAAACCTACTGTTTTATCTGCTAGATGCCATTCAGATCAAAACTTCCTACTTACAATTGATGTATCTAAACTAACCACGACTATATTGACCCATCGGCTATATACCCTCATTTTACAATCAACTATCCAGTGGTGGCCACCCCCCTTCCTACCTATACCGTCTATTGAACGAGAACTATGATGCCGAGGATACCTATCTGCTTAAGTCATAGTTACGGCGACTCAACACCCACATTAACAAAAGATCGAGGTACCGCGAGTTTTTGGTTATTGCAGTTTTTTTTTACCGATAGCGATGCCGAACATCGCGTTCACTTATTACATATCATTATGCAAGCGCCCCTGCATCATCTTCAATCAACCTCAGCAGCCGCGGTGGTATGAGTGCCCGGTTAAATATGTAATCTATAGAGTGGTAACTCATCCATGACGACCGTCCAATGGCCTTTACGCGCTATTTAGTGGAAGGTTATAGTGGATTTATTATATATTACTTTACGAAAATTCATCCGAATCAATAAACCCGTATACATGACCCGGGATCATCTAAGGGGTTCCAGATTAACTCTTAGTTCACTATGTGTAATCTAAATGACTAAGAGCCCATCTATCCCCTCGCTAATATGAAAAATATTGGAGGCCAATTTAGCCAAAAGGGAGGGGGGTTTCCAAATCCAGTAACCTCTGGGGCGTGAATCTTTCTTCAGAGGTCAATATTGCATATAAGTGGGTAAACTAATAAATATCCATTATTGACGGAATTAATGGGTTTAATAATTGTATTATGGAACATCCAGCCACATGGATAAATTCTTACCTTGGGCTAGCCAACATGTTTCGACGGGGCGCTAATAGCGATGCAGATTAACAAGGACCCCGTTGGACGAATACTGGGATTCACTCGGCCCCTCCGAGGAATGTCCCTCTGTGGCATGGTAACTAGACAAGGTAGATTCGGCAGATTGGGCGATGTAGGAGTTCTCCAAATGATATCTTGGGTAGGGCTGGGTTGAGGTGGATCAGATGAGGGGAAGGGTTAGTACACATACCGACCACATTCTGAAAATCCACAATTGAAAGGCTTTGGCCCTACAAGAAGCGTGGTGAGCAAACAGGTGGCTGGTTAGTGTAGTAGTAGCCCAGCTCCTGTGTGAAGCAATGTTCGGGGTGAGTTAGTGCTACTGGCTAAGTGCTAACAAAGTCGCAATTTTAGGAAAGACCGAATGGTGTGAATATGTACCCCGAGTATCATCAGATCGGTTCATGATGATAGACTAGGTTCTGTTAGGCCGAGGTTGCGATTGAGCCTCATTGAGGTGGGGGTCCCTGTGATTTTTGTAATTTGGGATTGTGGTTTACGGACCGGGAATCCGCAATGAAGTCACTAAACTACATGGAAGGAGTTGGGGCGGTGTTACGATAAACGTCTCTATCTAGCCCATTATGTAGATGTTCTGAGACTATTTGCCCGGAATAGCGTGACCGAAAGTAAAGGGACATTGGTGTTTGCAGTGGTTGGCGGCATTGGTTGGGGATGAGGTAGATATATCAATATATAGATATTTATGGGACCTCGGAAGTAAACCTGCGGTTTTATCAACTAGCAAAATGCGCCTATCTAAAAAGGAGCCGGTTATTTAAATATGCCACTAGAATGGTGGGCCAGACCACACTACTCTGGTAGTTCACCGGCCAGAGGAATTGCGTACTAAATGTGGGGCCGGGATGGGGAGATTCGGCGCGGAAGACACCCTGGTGTTAAGACCATTTGCTGGTCGGCTTATTTCGGACAGCCAGCACCGGCCATCTATAGATAATCCAGGCCTTTACTACCCGGTTACTTGTCCCAATTGCTACCCGAATTTAGTAATATTCAAAGATTTTGCCCGGTTGATACCAGCACTCAGTACTATGCTAAAGGTTTCAGTCCTGATTGACACACGAAGGACTCTGCTGGTTTTTATAAAAATCTTCAGGATAGTAAGGGGCGTCTCCTGGTAACACCATTGGCATACTTTGACAACCCTCCAGTACTGTCCCTATATATAAATATTCCCCCAATTTACAACTTATTACCCATTATTTGATTATTTACTGAATTAATCCCAATAAACTCATTAATGCCAATCCATAGCTAGTGGTCCACACTAGTGCACACTTATCATCACCCCCCCCACTCTTGCTATTTCCTATCAAGTAAGTATTTATTAAGACAATAACTAGCACTATAATTTTCAGAAACCCAATATATAAGTTTTGTGTTAGACTATCTAATCTACCTTAATTTAGTTGGCTTAAACATCTAACCCTACTAGGCCTTTGTAAAGAACTGTAATCAAATCCTTGAAAACTGAACTTTATTTAAAAAGATAGATAATAAAAGGGAAAGGTGATGATAGACTTGCTGTTCCA
>JANBQC010000798.1:0-10414 GCA_027576995.1 Dimargaris cristalligena
TTACGCATCTAGGTGTTAAACAGCCCGTATTTTCAATACTTGGATGGGCACAGATTATTCGGAAAATGGGCGACCCAGTTTCATCTCAAACACTTCATATACATGTACTATTTTATAAAATAAAAAATTACCCCATTTACAGAATAACGATTTCGCTTAAGGATCAAAGCAGTTGATCCGTATATGGATTTTTAGGTGGTGAGGATACGTAGGTTAAAGGTAGAGGGGCTCCAGAGAACAGGAATACGGAGGGTGTTAGGGTTTCCTACCACTAGGGATGTTAGGAATAAAGGGGGATAATGTTAAGATACTTAATGGTACTACGAACTGATACTAAGAAGGACAGCCTCAAAGAACTAGGATTTTAATCGGCTACTTTATTTAATAGATTGGTAGTTCCGTCGGTATTAATACTACGACGTGAAGAGCAAGGGTTACTGTTAGGTTGCAATACCAGCCACGGTGGCCAGAGGTAATTCGAGGATGATCCGTTATCGCGTAACGAGCCATTGGAATAGCAATGCAGCGGAGGTATCGTTCTTGTATAAGCTAGGTTGGAGTGCGGGTAGATATGGGCTAATATTCGAATAGCGTATATTGGGGTTTTAACATAGACGATAAAGCACACCATGCATAATAGTGCCATTAATGCCGGGTATGAAAGGGTAAATACGGTTCAGCAGTTGTTACTGGATTGAAAAAATAGGAACAGCCTGAAACATTGGTGCGCAAAGGTCCAGGGAAACACAGGATAATAGATCAATCGCCAATAAGGTACATTCACAACGAGCCCATTACTGAAGTAATCTAACCACGGCCTGGGGCACTTTTGTTAGTAGGAAATATAACCTTTCTTAAGGTGGTGAGTCGATGTTCACAGCTAAGGTGTATTTTAAAGGGGCAGATAAGAATAAAATATGAAAAAAATAATCGTCACCTGCAGGATTCGAACCTGCGCTCCCAAAGGGAAATGGCTTAGCAGGCCACCGCGTTAACCACTCCGCCAAAGTGACTGGTTGAAAATATTTTGCTGTTGTGCTACATATATCATATATTTGTAGGTATTGTGTGTTTGAGACGTAATCTCTGTGGTTCCCAACAGCTAGTAGGCCGTAATAGTCACTCACCGATTTTTTTAGGAACCCCTGTGAGATTCTATTATCATATATATTTTTAGGGGGGATTAATCGATAAGGAGGCATGCACCCTTAAGAGCTGAGCTATCCAATATTTATATGTATTATATTATTGTATTCGTGTATTTGCATATTCTAAACTACATTTATAATTATGTATGGTGTTTGATGTTCTAAAAGTAGCCACTGGGGTTATTATTATTACTGTTGTAAATGTTTTTGCGATTTCTAAAATGTAATAAGTTTGTTTCAATTATCGCTATATCCCACCGTATTATAGTATGGCGAGTGTTTGTATATTTTCTACTTTTTTTTTTTTGATCGTTGAGTAGTATTTCTGGGTAAGGGGCCCTTCATTATTGACAAGCCTCCTTTTCTACTGTATTCTACTAGGACCCTGGCTGATGAATATACCTCCTCATTTAGCCCAGTAAATTTAGTTTTTGTAAATGCATGCAGGCTTTTTTATTTGACGCTATAGTCTATGCTATCCAATATATGTGCATTGGCTGCTCGTACTGTCCAATTGGCGACCAACTCTATACGGTCATAAACATGGGAGGGGGAGGGAGTACTTGCCAGAATCAGTATATATTTTTCAGGTGTTTTATGCATTAGTACCGATTTATGTTTTTATATTGTTGTTAATGGCATGACTAGAGAGGCTCGGGAGGCAGCTTCAGTAGATTGCATTTTGAAGGTATTCCAGGGTAACATTCCCGCCTAATTGGCGGTATTTGTATCGAGGATCGTCGTGGCCAGGAATTCCACAATCAGTCCCATTTTTCGATACCGATCCAGGCCGCTGGCATGGGGGGGGGGGTGGTTCAGTATAGTGCAGGACTGTGAATTTGGCCTGACTGGGGTAATGGCTATATGAGATAGTAAGCGGAATATTTACTGCTATGCTATGGGTGTCCAGCTGTGAACCACCTTCCCCCCTGTTTACCATACATATGGGGTATAAGTCAGGGCCAGGTGGTACCATTACGAAGGACTACTACTTCTACTTCCTCGGGATTGCCTTGCACTAGTCGTTGCCCTGCCCCTTTTCCCTTTGGCTTGAATCCTGCAAGTAGGCTTCCATTGGCTCGTACGATCGATGCTGGATATCAGCATTATCACATGCAAATTTTTAATTTGGACAGTGACGTGTGGGGATGGCCAGGGCAACAGAATATATAATACCCATGTTTCAACCATCGGAGAAGGAAATCGACAGTTGGGTGGGTGGGGGGACCACTGGGAAGGTGGTGAAAAAGTGGGCTGACCTGGCTGGAATTCATTTCCCGGATGACCCTCTACACTATACCGCACCACACTGGTCAACGCGATGGGTGGGACCACACACAACAACAGTCCGGGTTGGTGTGATTGACCTGCAAGGGAAGATGCGTAGTATCGACCAAGTAGGAGTAATAATATAGTATTCCCCTCCCCGTTACGTGTGGCACAGGGACAGTCACCAGTGAGGAGAGAGAGAGACAGGGCTGCGTTTCTATGGGTGGGTAGAATATATACGTAGGTACGGAGTAACTCGGGTGGTTAAGTGGGCCCATTGGTTTTTCGGTTCAGGGAGAATACTATGGAGTGCTTCTTGATTGAGCGGGGAAGTCTTCATTCAACTAACCACAGGCAATTCCTCCCCTCCTATTATAATAATATGGCAACGGCCTGTAATATAGTAGTATAACACAACAGGCCAAACGCCCAAATCGAAAAAACCTCCCATCTATTGGTCAGCCGCCATCGTATGATTCCAGCCATTTGATGTCGCGGCCTACCTACCTTGCGTCAGCTAGTCCACGACATCAAAGAGCACAAGCCAATCCAATTCCACCGTTTTTGCCATGGCTGACTATATGCTAATGCAGGATTCTTTTGGTTAGAATTCTTTGATTACGGGTGCAATAAATAGCCGGGCCTTTCCTTCCCCCCTCACTTACTTCTCTGTTCTTCTTCTGTGCCTACACATACTATCTTCACCCCCTTCATTACTTCATTGTTGTTGTTGGCTATTTCCTCCTGGTCAATTTTAGCGTGTTCGTCACCCATGCGCGTTTCACCACCGTCTCTTACGCCCCCTCTTCGGTCCTGCTGTGTGTGGCCATAAAACTGAATCAGCCCACTTTCCTTGTACACCCTATTATATCTCTCTTCCCGTATCAGCCCACTCTTGCCTACCATTTGGCTCTTCACTGAATGTATTTACTGTAACCCCACTTTATTATTCCCTCCGTTTATCCGTTTACTCTCTCACCCTCTATTCATCAATCACTTCCTCCACCAGGGCTGCGAACAAAACATTCTCCAATTAACATTAATATTAATATTCTTCTTGAACACCCACCGCACCTCCCGGGTTGATTAATAATTATCTACATTTTTGTTGACGTTTTTTCTTGAGTTAATTCTCATAAATTTTCCGACGTCCGTGTACTTGTTGTGCCTGCTTAATTGTATATAATTTAATCACTCTCATAGACCTTTCCGAGCCTTCTTTTTTTTTTTCTTGCTACCCCACTATCGCCTATATCATCGTTCTGCGCCCCACACACCATGGACGTGTTTCTGGAATACGTCGACTACTATGCCGCCGAGAGTGCCTACCGCTATCTGGCGGCCCACACCGCAGTGCCCTACCTGGAACCCACCAACCTCATTCGGCAGTTCATTACCCTAACCCTCGCCGTTGACTTGGGGGTTAATCTCCTTTATTTCACCGTGTCGCCCCTCTCCTACTACCTGGTGTTCGACCGCACTCTAGAACAGCACCCCAAGTTCCTCAAAAACCAAATTCGCCAGGAAATCATCGCTGCTACCAAGGCCTTCTTGCCCATGACCATACTGACCGTCCCCTGGTTTATGATGGAGGTCCACGGTTATTCGCGCCTCTACGAAAATGTCTCCCTTTACGGCTGGCCCTATTTCTTCCTGACCATTCTCCTCTTCCTCCTCTTCACCGACTTTGGCGTCTACTGGATTCACCGGCTGTTGCACCACCGCCTCATTTACGCCAAGGTCCATAAGCCCCACCACAAGTGGATCATTCCCACCCCCTTCGCCGCCTTCGCCTTTAATTACCTCGACGGTTACCTGCAGTCCGTGCCCTACCATTTAGCCGTTTTTGTGTTCCCCATCCACAAGTATCTCTATCTCGGCCTATTCGTCTTTGTTCAGCTGTGGACCGTTATGATCCACGACGGCGAATACATGTCCACCAACCCCATCATCAACGGCTCAGCTCACCACACCGTCCACCACATCTACTTTAACTACAACTACGGCCAATATTTCACCCTTTGGGATCGCGTGTTTGGCTCCCACCGGTACCCGCCTCCCGAAGTTACCGACCGGGAATTGCGTAACTCCAAGTCTATCCAGAAGGACCAAGCTAAAGATGTCGAGGATATGCTACCCACTCTGGAGCTCAAGTCCAAAGTCGCGTAAAGTTGATGAGATTATATGATGTAGATCCCACTCCAATACTATTTTATTTCCGAGTTTCTATGCATCACCACTCCCCCTAACCGGTTGGTGCATCTGTAAATTTTATGATACCCTCATATTTTAGCCATCCTCCCCCCTACAAAGGTCCGCCCATCACCTTTGGGGATTTTCCCCCTTCCTTTGTCAATTCTGCCTATTTTGGGAATTGCTTATTTGGGCCTCTGGGGATACTAGTTATTTATAGGATCTAATGCTTCACTTATTCCTCGCTTTTAGCCACTTCCTGTTATACCAGTTATATTTCATTTTTGAAAACACTAATACCGACTCAACTACTACTACCCTAATAGATCTTTTTGTATGCAACCAATTCTAAGCTAAAAGTATACATACATAAATATATAGATATATGAGTTGATGATTCTCAGGCGGTATATTGTGCCGTTGTCGATATAACTCACCCTCATATGGGTGAAATTCAGCCCAACTATATAAAGGTTGACATTATACATGTACAGGAGAATATATGGGAAATTTATTTTTAACTAATAATATTGGCCCCATCCAATGGATTTTTTGTTATACAGCTTGGATGAACTTCTCCCATATTGACCTATCCGGTATAGCTAGCTTATATAAATGTGATTTGGTCCACAACGAAAGTAAATAGCTATCTATAATTAACCGAATGCCCCTAAAGGTCCTTGAATTATACTGAAGGGAGTCAAGACTTGGTGTACTACTATCACATTGCCTTGACTTATCTCACTACCAGGAAAGCTCAATCTGGTAATACGGACTTTGGGTATCAAAATACCATTATTCATGTGGTATTGTGACCACAGGGTTCATACTATATTAATTCTCCGAAGCATAACCGAACGCGGGAAATACATGAATTGTTACACTATTCGTCGCCATTCCGTTGTACCTGGCCTTCTCCCCAAGAGCAACCGGGTTCAAGTTTATACTGTTGTCCCTTCTCTCAATTCCTTGTCGCATGTGAACGCCATGGACTTCGATCGCCCGACCCACCCAGGCTCGTCAACAGCCACCCGGGATGCCCCCGATTCCATTCCGCCCAGTTCCTTCCTAACCCCCTTTAAAGCCACTCTGCTCGTGCTCGTTGACATTTACTGTAACCAGCCCCTTCTCCATGCCAGTTCCCGCGTCGTCACCCCACTCTTACCTTTCCTCATCCGGGCCATTCATACGCCATTCGCCCTACCCCGTTTAACCCTTGGCGCCATTGGCCAAACCCTCGCAACCATAAAGGTCGACACCGAGGCTAATCGTGGCCATGCTGCATTCAGCGATGACGAAGCCATGATGCCCTCCGGGGACAGTGGCTGGTCGGTAAAGGATCTTCTCTTCGATCGTTTAAGCGAATTGCGGAACAACGACGACTTTGAAACTTTCATTGTTGAAATGGAGGACATTATCCAGTTTCCCGGGGTCGAGTTGGAGTCCATGGAAGACCGAATGTACCTGCAAGATTCGAGTTTATTGGGCGTCTTTGTTCGACGCTGTTACTTGGCTTATAAACAACTCGAATTCCATGAAGCGGCGCTGTTCTTTGGGCAGTTCCAACGGTACGTCGCTATCGCTGCTGACGACGACGATAACGGCAGCGGAACTTGGGACGGAAATACTACTGGTTCGAACCCCAAGGGGCTATCGGAGGAAATCACTTCAGCCCTCGAAGCCGAGACTTTCATTGACTCCTGCATTGAACGTCTGGCCATCCCAACGTTAGACGCCCTACCGGATCAGACCCTGGTTTTATTACAACGTTATCGAACAATGTTTCCCGATCTGGCCAAGGTCCATTATGCCAAGTAAGTCCTACCGACTAAGCGATAGTGGTAGCCGCCTGGTCAGCCCCCTGGCCTGTTAGTATATAGGTCCAACCATGCCACATCGACCTAATGTTTATGTTTTTCACCAGACCCTACCATTCTCACCTTTCGCCCTATTTAATCCTGCCCCTCCCTCCCCCAATTGACCGGAATCTATCGGTAATAAGCTACCTGTACCATAAGCAGGCGGGTAATTACAATGAAGCGCTTCAGTTCCTACACCGGTATTTCGACTATACTGGGGCCATTGGCGAGCGCCGCCTGCACCAGTACGCCCTGCTCAGTCTAGCCAGTCTCGAGGCCCAATTCCACCACTATGACCAAGCCGCTCGCCTCATCCAGGAGGCTGTTGAGGTAGCCCGGGAGAACAAAGACCAGGCTTGCCTCAGTTATGCCTCCAACTGGTTCTACCGGCTCATTGAGCTCCAGCCGGACCGGTTCCAAGGTCAGCGGGCCAATGAGCAGCAGTTGTTAGAATCATTAACCGGCAAAACCCGTCTACTCAATCTGCTGCACCTACAGTGCCTAAGTGAGCTCAATAAGGCTAAACGGGCCCTCGTGGCTGGCGAGAGTCCCGCCACCGTATTTTTGGCCCTCTTGCGCTGCGAACTACTACAACGCCAACACAGACTGCCCCATATTACCGGAACTTGCTATGCCCTCTGGGCGTCGGTCTGGCGCTCCTATGGCTTCTCGCACCTCGCGGTTCTCTATGCCCAATTACAGGTAGCCTATCACATTAGGGATGTGGCCAGCGGGGATGATGCCCTGTTAGGGTACTGCCAAATAGCCCAGCATTTAGGGGACGCGGACCAATGGGCGGCCCTTGCGGTGTTAAACGACCATATAGATACTATTCGGGACCCCACTTTAGATCGTGCTCGCTCGACATGGTCCAATTGCTACCGCGAGCAAATGCTTCAGTCCCATGCCCTTCGTGGGGACTGGGATTCCGTGGGACGACTACTACCACTACTCCTGTTACAACCCGGCCAGACCAACGGGGACAGTACCACCGCCCAACAACCGCCTACCGGAGGAGACCCGGGCATTTCGAAGACCGCCCGCCTTGTCCAGGCTTGGCTGGATATCCGGCGCGAGGACTATAGTGCGACCTTCCATCACCTCCAATCCCTCCTCCGGGTAACAGCGGAGCCGCCCAACCAGCGATCCCCGCCCCCGGTAGGATTAGCATTATCCCCCTTAGAAAAAGTGGGGGCGTTCCGACTCATGGGGGAGGGCCTGCTCGAAACCGGGGTCCCCGATGCCGCTTTGGCATACATTACCCAGGCCCGAGAGTTGAGTTCGACGGCCCAGTTTCGGGCCGACTATCTCGCTTGCTCTGTGCTCTTTATCCGGGCGTTGGTGGCTTTAAATTGGTCATCGTCGGCCTTTGATATGTGCAAGGCCTTGGTTAGCGAGGTAAAGTATCCTTTATATATTTATATAGCGGATTGAGGCTCAACTATGGGTAGTTTGCCTTGACCAGTAGAGAGGGTGGGGAAGGACTGGCGTTGGACTAATATCGATCCTGAACCTCGTGGATCAGCCTTTTCCAATACTTTAGAATGATTTACCATCAGTCCTTAAAGCATCCTGGAAAATACTAACACACTGCGCGCCCATTGTATAACCCGTTTCTCTGGTGGGTAATGTAAAACCTTTTCCACTGCTCGACCCTTGCCATAGATTATGACCCACGGAACTCCATTTGTCCAGGGTACTTTTCTACGGGTATATAGCGAATGTCTACCCGAGGCAGCGGGTTCGGCAATAAAGTTGAGCCTCCTTCGTCAGGCCCACACCAGTAAGTGACCACACCTATATTTATTTATATTATTTGGTTTTTCAACTAGCCAACAGATTAATAAGGGAATGTATATTAAGACAGTGGTCGAATTAAAATGGGCTTCTAAGCACCTTCCTCCAACTATTATATTAATGAAATTATTGGAATGCTATATATTTTGTCCAACAGTTTTTGACCGCCTGGGGTGCACCAAGGAAAAGGCATCCGTCGGCCTATCAATACAAAACCTCGGCGACTAGCGCGGTTTATTTAATACTATGTAATAAACTTCAATCACTAATGTTAATAGTAATTTTGGGCAACTCAAAAAAATCCATTTAGTCAACCACTTGAATAGGGAAATTTCATAATATAAAACCACCTCGTGTTTTGTGAGCTATTTACCTAGATTCCATTGGTCTTTGGAACCATCGGGGGCATTTGATCAGGCAATATTGTGGTGATATTACATTGGGGGTTTGGTAGTATTGACAGTATACTGGGATTATGTGCAGAGGGTGTGGTCTGGAATGGATTGGGATGCTAGTTGACTAAATCCATGGCAAAATGGTCTATACTATAATAATGCATGAGTGGTATTCGACTTTCCATGCTTAATATTAAATGAGACATGGGAAATCGCTTGCGGAAGGACCAACCTTCCTCCAACTGTTACTACCTCTTGATTTCCACATTTCCATATTTCCACACATTTCCATATATCCACATATTCCCAATTCCACCTTCATCATTGTCGTCCTACTATCCTATCAATTAGTAGGCAACTTCCAACATGCTTGGAAAAAACATGGCTAGCCTATTCACCTGCTTAGCCAATTTCATTTATTGGTTTATACCAAGACATCAAGAACATAAATTGATCCTTTATAACTACGCATGATACCTAATGGAATTAGATTTGGATTTGGCTATTCAGATTACCTGGAAAATCAGTCTCATCCAGTGAGCTCGAGAACTCCTGCCATGTGTCAAGTCCCTGGATTTGGGTCTGAAACCTTGTGCTGAACACTAACCTAAGCTGGGCAGAATATGCCGAGTAGCAATAATATGGCGGTGATTGGTGTAAAATACAATTTAACTTGCTACAGCAAACACAATTTGGGTGTGTCATGATAACACACCACACAAACCGATGGATTCAGGTACGTCAAAACTTATAGTAATATTTTGCTTAATATGATTGTACCTATTCTTCTACTTATATGTATACTTATCCTTATACCACCAGTTGCCCTAAACTAAAGTAGCTCGAAAACATTCATTAATATTTGTAATAATTTGGTATTGGTTTGTCAAGAGATTACTCAAAATTAAATAGCACTATAAATAAATGATTACAACCAGGGGAAAGCCCTGCTTCTGTAGTATATATGTTCAAAACCTTGGGCTTCTAGCTACTTTTAATGCCGAGTTATGGGTGTTTAAAAGTGACTGGTCCATTGAAACCCTTTTTCACACTGTTCAAGAAAATCAATTTTTAAAATATTTTGGGCTTGAATATCAATATCAGCAATAGTGGTCAGAGGTGGGTATGTATAATTGTATAAGCTAAGTTGGAGTATAGGTGGGTATGGGCTGATATTTGAATAATATATATTCATAGTTGATTTAGATGATAAAGTACATCATGCATAATATCCTATATCATCTCCTTTTCTGTTGGACCAATTATGTTAGTTTATAAGGGTACACTACATCCTTTAATACTAACTGCTTAAAATGTTCCCAACTAACTATGATATTCAATAAAACTAACCAGCTAAAAATTATTAGAAAATGGACACCTTATAACTGGGGTCACATTTATAATTATCTTACTCACCTGACTTTATCTATATTCTATTATCAACTATTCAGTCATTATGTTGGCCCTTTTAATCTGACCTTATCCAGCCATAGTGATCATCCATCCTGACTAGGCTATTGTTATGATGGGCTGGTATTAAGGCCAGGTACCACAGGATAGACCAGACTTCAAAGGACAGGAATAAGTTTATTAGGATAAATATTAGTGTGGTGAACTTACCACATTTTTTACCTACTTTTAATTTTTATCTATTTTTCGCACTTATTGGAAGTACGCCCCTGACAAGTGAATGAGCCCCTGCCCCTGACGAGTATGGTCATTTTTCCTCCATTTTCATTATTATATTGTTTTT
>JANBQC010000799.1:0-10402 GCA_027576995.1 Dimargaris cristalligena
TCAACATCAACATCAACATCCCCAACCACAACCCGCCTCGTCTATAGCAACTGTTACCAACCCCAATTTATTCATAGGAGACTCCACCCCCAGCAAGAACAAGCCCGTGGGGGTCTCCGATTCACCCGCTCCGCTCCTATACGCTGGTCGGCCCGACCCGCGACCCAGCCTGGACAGCCGTCCCGACATGGCAGAATCGATCCCCGAACCCCCTGCTTTCCCTCCGGCCCTAAAGCGGCGCATCAAGAAATCGCAGTCGTCATCCTCAGACTTGGGTACGACCGGCCGGCTCGGCGATCCTTACTACCAATCATCCCTGGAGCGTGATTGATGTGGCTTCTGCTTCGGTTTGTGGATGTTTATTGCCGTTATTTCGGCGATTGTACTGAGTGGGGTCGTTTGGCACCGGCAGGAGTCGTTCCGGGTCGGCTACTGTGCCGAACAAGATCCTAGCACGCCCTGTCTGTCAATGGGCCACTGGGGCCGGCTCACCCTCGAAGACTTCACCCACCGACCCCAAAATTGGACTAAACTGTGGGAAACGGTGCAACCCAGCTGCGTGCCTTGCCCCCATCGGGCCCGGTGTTCCAGTGGGAATATCACCAGCTGTGACGATGGCTTCATGGTCCGACCCCACCCCTTGGCCAACCCCGTGTTCCCCTTCCCCGACCAATGCATCCCCGACACGGTCAAGCTGGCTAAAGTGGAGCAGGTGAGCGACGAAATCTTCCGGGTTCTGAGTGACCGCCTCGGCCAACTCCAGTGTAACTGGCGTCAGTACAACCGTCTCATCCGGGACCAGGATGAAGTGGCCCTCGTGGAGGCGAGCGGTCTTTCGGAGCCCCTGTTGTTCGCCCAGATCTATGCCCTAAAGGAACCGGATGTGTCGGATTCGGAATTTCAGGAGGTGTGGCAGCTGGCCCTTCGGAACATTAAACAGTGGGACGACCGCCTCGAATACGTGCTAATCGAAACCGGCCCGGACGAAGAAACCCTCTTCCTGGTGTCGCGGATTGCCAATTTGCCCATTCTGTGTCAGGTGAAGAACGGTGTCTTTTACCTCCTATCGACGTACCTACGTGAATTTCTGGGCACGATGGTGGCCCTGGCGGTAGGCTTGTTTATTCGCGCGCGGTACCGTCGGTACATTCGCGAAAGTCAGCTGGTGGCCGAATTGGTCGAAGCGTCGTTCCAACGGCTGGTCCAGCAGGAGCATCTACACTGCATCGATCCCGTCCAGCACCCTTCCAACGCTCTTTCAGTTACCCAGCTCCGTGATGTCCTCGTGACCCCCCAATTTGCGACTGGGGCCGGCGCGCGCCACCGCTTGTGGGAACAGGTCCGGAAACGGGTGGAGCACAATGCGAATGTGCGTGTCCGCATGACACAGGTAAAAGGGGAGCCACACCGGGTGTGGGAATGGATCGGAACGGCCCCATCTTTTAATGGCGGTGGTGCGGGAGTGTCGGTGAATCAGGGATCTAATGCCCCGGCCCGTGCGGACGGCCCATCCACCCCGGGTGGGGCCGGTAATAGCCCCATCGTAACTCCGACAGTCGGTGACTATCGCCCCGCCGGGGGGGACTCCGACGCCCCGGAACATAATGGTGGTCTCTCGGATATGGCCCAGCGTGGACGGCCAGACTATTTGCTGGCGGCCGGAGGGGCTGATGGATCTAGAGGATAGGGATTTTAGAGCCCTCTTCCCCAGAATGGGGGGTGACTGTCCATTGTGCATGGCTCTTTATAAATCACTTCATGGGTTTCTAATATTTTCGTAATAGACCACCATTGGTGTGGGGTATTCTCATTTCCCTTGACTTGTCATTAATATAAGTTTACCACCCATCGCCCTTACCCATTGCCTTCGAGTCCTGCTTTTGCTATATCCCCCCCTCCCCGTATCACCAACCTCAATTCTCTTCGTTCTTTTTTTATTTTATTATTATTATATACATATTGGTATTCCTATCTAATCTTTATTTTCGCTTTGCGCATATCATTTATCTGATCATTACTTAGTTCTACTTATTCCTCATTGACTTTTTTGGGGTATTTGGTATATCACTCACTTACCTCCCTCCTGTCTTTCAAAAAATAGGACACCCTGCCGTATTAAAAAGTATTTATTATTTGGTGTAGTTATCAATAACTAGTATGTGGATGAGGAATAGTTGACACTGATATAAATAGATTGATCACCCATCTTCGCAAAAATAGATTGGCATCGTTTGGCTAAAAATAATAATACAATTTTATATTCCATATCTATACTATAGGAATCGACTGCTTAAGTCCGATAGTGGAATTAGGCATATTTAGAGGTACACATAAGTTAAAAAATGATCGACATTAAGGCATTATGCAAAAAAAAGGCACGTAATGATAATAAATATATATTAAGGGAATTCCTCTATTACAAATAAAAGGTCTTGTGGCAAATGGTGTGAATTAGGCCAGATGGCTGCCTACTCACTAGCAAATGGTCGATTGCGACCTGATCTTAGCCGTCCATAATGACCAACCCTTCCCTGCGATCAATCTAACCTTAGATTCCAGAAGAGGGGAGAGGAGGTCACGTCCTTACTCAGGGAGACGTGGAGGAAGGCGAAGTAAGCTGAGACTGGTCGGTTGCGCGGGTGGCCTGGAACACTTCGTGGACCAATTCCATTGGCAAATGCTGCATGACCAAGGCATCTACCTGACACTGGTGCTGGCGGGGCGGGAGGAGTTGTTGTTGGTCTCGCAACACGGCCACCACATCTTCTTCCAGCACGGTGGTGCGGTCGGCCCGGTCTGTGTGGCGCACGATATCCCTGGCCACTTGTTGGAAAAACGCGTGGGATGCGTCCGTTAGGGCCGAAACCAGCTCCGGGGGTACCCGCGTTTGCCGGGTCACTGACCGGAAAAGGTCCCGCAGGAAAGTTGCTGGGAGGGCGGGGATGGGTCGTCCGAATTCGGAGAAACGCGCGGGCGCACGGCGGGGCGCGGTACGGCGAGGAGGGGGGGAGGCTTTACCGGTCCGGTCGCGTCCCAATGGGCGGGGCAATGGAGGAAGTCCCGCGGTGGCCGTCAGGCGGGGTGGGAGAGGGTCTTTTTGGCCATCCGTCAGATCAGGGGCCGGTGAAGATAACGGCAAAGGTGAACGTGAACGCGAAGGTGAAGCGGGCTGCCCGGTCGGGGTCCCTGCATCGGTCAGTTGGTCGAGTGCCATGGTGTCGGGAAACTCAAAAACGGATACGGCACGGGCTGGAGGGGTTTCGGCGGAGCCCGCTCCATGCGCCGATACATGAGTAGGACTGTCGAATGAGTCTAGCGGTCTATATTACAGGGGGAGTGGTACATTGGATGGAAGGTAAATTCCGGGTTAATTGAGGCATAAGCAACGGCAGTATCAATCCCAGGCAATGCTATATGATATCAGTATAAAGGCCGGTGTTATTTGTCATTGGATTATAAAATAACGAGTAGAAGTGCAAGCTAGTGTGGTATATATATATTACCTGATTGGTTCGTCCATCGATGCAGGTTCGGGGTTGTTGGTTGTCGCTGACGGGCGTGAATTGGCTATCATTGGCGATTCACTGTCCTCCTCGCCGGTAAGGGGGTACTCGGACATATTGGCCGGCGAAAACTCGGGATTAAAATCAATTTGGCTAAAATCCCGTTCGGCTAATATAGCCCCGGGGGTAAATTGAATACTGTGCATAGACATTCGTTCATCCAGGCGTCGTCGCCGGGAGGCATCGGCCGTGTCAAATTCCTCAAACGTCACCTCATAATCTAAGTCAGGGCCCAAGTTCAAACCATCACCATCATCATTATCGCCACTGCCACCGTCAGCTCCTTTAGTAGGGAGTCGGTAGTCGAGCCCCGGAAGGGGGTCATAGGAACGTCCAGGGGACTGGGTATGGGCCATTATAATCCCAGGACTTTCATTGTTAGTGGCCGGGGTGGAGAGCTGAGCAGGAGAGTCGGGTTTGGACCCAAGAGGAGTAGCCGCAGTGGTGATGTGGGGGGAGGAGCTGGTCGGGGTGGTGTTGGTAGATGATAGAGCCATTGGTAATAATACTGAAAGCGGTACTGAAGATTGGCCGGTGGTGGAGGCGTCCATGGATGGATCGAGCATACTCTCCGCATTGAAAAAACTGAGTTCTTCGGTGGAACCGAGGCTGAATCGACTATACCGGCTGAAGGCCGACGCCGTTGATGGTCGGGTGCCGCGCGAGGAGGACTGGGCCCGCCGGTTGGGGGTGAGTTTGCTGTTGGTACTGGCCGACGGGTCCGGGGAATCTAAGTCCAAGTCGGGATACTCCAATTCAAACTCCGAATACCGACCGGCGGGGGCACGGCGCCGATTTTCAGTGGCCGGCAGTAAACGAGCCCCTGTAGGAGGTAGAAATGAGCGACTGGCTCGCCAGGGGGTGGCAGAAGTGGCCCCCGCAGTGGTGGTAGTAGATGGGGCAGGAAGAGGAGCAGAATCACTATTAAGAGTATTACTACTACCCTGGTCTTCGCTTTCCTCGCCGAAGGCTACACTGGAGGTCGAATAGCGAGAGGTCGGACCCCGGTGGTTAGTTTTGGGGGCCTGGGTCACAACCGGGAGTTTCTGGGGAGTGGTGGGACGATTCGATGGAACGCGGGACAGGAGACGGAGGAGTCCCTGGGGGGTCTCTTCAGCATTAGGGGCCGAAAGGCCCGTTGGGGGTGGTTGCCCCGGGGTGGGCTGTGGAGTAGTACCGGCGCGGTACATTTGGGTCACGGACCGCGTCCGTTGGACCGCCTGGGACGATAACCGACTACGAAGAAGCCGTATATGGTTCGACGCCGGGGGAAGCGGGGCATTGGGTTTAGATGTTGTATTGGTTAACCGGCCGGGAGTGCGTGGGCCCCCGATAGTAGGGCGTGCGGCCGAGCGGAGAATTGTTTTAAGGTTCGCGTCGTTGGTAGTCCGGGGCCGGGTCTGGGGGGTACGTGAGGTCTGAGGGCCACCCGGGGTCTGCTTAGGTGGGGGCGGAGTTCTATAGTTGTCCCCCTCCTTCGCGGGAGGCGTTTGGATGGCCGCTGGGCTGCTCTCAGCGGGGTGTTCTTTCACTAATGTTTCCGATAGGGACTTGAGGAGAGTAGACGGAGTGTGACTGAACGCTCGTTTGGTGCTGGATTCGGAGTTGAGGCGAACAACGACCGAACTGCGATCGTTGGGGTCGATTTCCATCGTGGTTTGAAGGTTAGTAGGTGACGAATGGGTACGCCCCACAATGGGTGATTCAGCCGATTGGGGTATCGACGGTTTGGGCCGAGTTGAATCGGTCCCATTTTCCGTATTATTCCGTTCCGCGTCGCGAAGGTTTTCCAGGGGCGTTTGCACTGTAAATACGGTCGACTGGGCTGGCCGACGGGTACTACGGGGGGTCGAGGGGGTTTTCATAGCCAACGCCCAATGGGGCTGTTTAGGGCGGCCAGTTGTTGGCACCGGGTCCATGGGTACACTGGTCTGGTTGGGGGCTGCCCGCCGGGTGGAAGCAGCGGTAGCTGGACCAGGCGCCCGGGTTTGTGCCAGTCGATTCAGGACTTCGGATATCGTGTTAGGCGAAACATCTACTTTGTGGCGGGCCCGCTTGGGACTGGGGGGCGATGGTTCAGCCATATTCCCTATGCTTGAGGTGAGGAATAGGGCGTTGGCGGAGGGAGAAAACAGACCAGTAGAAAGAATGGGGAGTGGAGTTGGCTGAGAAGATCCAGAGCGGGGGCAATTGGCATAGATGGGTAGTTACAAATTGGAGGAAAGTGTAGGCCCAATAATACTCTAACACCAATATAATAATTATGGAAAAAAAAGTAAATACAACTAATGGAATGGGCTTACGTTTGAAATGTAGGCTTGTTTGGGTAAATGGTGGTAATAGTGGCATACCATAGCATAGTATTCTATTGGTTTCCACTGTTATGCACCAGGGGTAGCGGAGTAGCACTGGACTTAGTTCAGCCATTGCGGTAATCGGAATGATTGAGGGGCTACCAATTCATTATATAAAAACAAGGTTTAGGGTGGACAAATTTCGAGCATCATCCGATAAAAATAGACACCTTCTCCATACGATTTATTGGTTAATACGGGTACCAAAAGTTAAAGTCGGAGTTTAAAAACCCGAAAATACATACATTTGTGATTTACATGGCATACAGGAAAGTCTTTGGTAGTCAAGGGTAAGGGGGTATAGCTGGCTACAGTGGTCTGCTTAAAGGAAAGGAATAAAGTTTAGCACAATAAAAAAACATTTGTAAGTTAATTTAGTATTGCAAAATGGTCTATTTTGGTGGTATTCCTACTCATAGTCCAAAAGGGTGGAATGTCTGAGTTAACCCATTAAAACAAACCTTTCTGTTAAACATGGGTTTCAGTTACTTGGAGATGAGTCTTTATTAGTATTACACACTATCAAAGCCATGCCACACAATGTTATTCATCCAGGCATGAACCTGAATAAGCCCTTATTGTGTTAATAACTGGGCTTAATCTTTACCTTATGGATGCCATATACATTCATATCAGCTTTATCAATTGGCCTAGATAATGGTGTGCTTCTCCTTACTTGCCACTCTAATTTTTATTACTGACATTTCTATTAATTGCATTAGTATAAGCTCAAATGATTACTTAACTCAATATATACAATATATATATATTTTATCTATAGCTTCTTTGTTACACAGGTTAACCACTCTTAGTTTGTCAAGAGTCCCAAGGATAGGCTTCTAACAGTAGATGGGGCTCAGGCTTAGCCAAGTGGGTTACTAGCATTGGGTAGGGGTATAGTACTAACTAATAAAGGCTACAAATACAGGTATAGGCAAGGGATGTACAGTAAGTACACTTACTAGTTAATACAAGGGTGGGGAGTGTATATAGGGTTTATTAGGGAAAACCAGGGGGTAAGAATAAGCTAAAGAATCTAACTAGTCCTAATGGGGCCTAGTTATATATACATAGTAGGCAACTCTAGAGGGGGGCCCTGGGGGAAGGATACTACTAAGACTAAGATATAGGTAAATAGGCCAACTAGATGGATATTAGGGCATGGAAGGCTCTAATGGTAACTGGAAGAGTTTTTGGATTAGTACTTGAGTAATTAGTATAAAGAGGCAGAGTCTGGAAGGGGGAAGGTTATATAATATAGGATGATCCCACAGTCACCCCTGGTACTATAGGAAGGTTAACATGGTGCTATTAGGCCTAATAGGGACATGCTAATGTGTCTGAATTAAGGCAGATTAGATGGTCCAACAGATTCTTTATCTCAAAAGTAACTTATCCCTTTAACTAAGGAGATGCTGCTAGGGTATATATAATAAATCAACTGAAATAAATAACTATAACTAAAAATAATTCCTGTAATAGTTATAGGTTATAAAAACCTGTAATAGGGAAAAATAGACCTAATGGCTAAACTATAGTCATAATATAAAAAGTATAGAAGTAAAGCAATAAGAAGTTGGAAGATTGGGAGGTACAGTCTTCTCAGGCCTCCTTCATATCAGATATTGGTATAACTAAAAACAATTTATGCTAGGTAGTTGTATGGTGTGATTCCAAGAAGGAATATACCAGAGGCTGGTTATTCCTAAGTCCCACTCATAAAAGTATTCTCAATAGTATAAATATAGTAATATGAAGTAGTCAATGTCAGCCAGGTTTACTACTCTTAGTCCATCAAGAGTCCTGGGGATAGGCTTCTAATAGTTAGATGGGGCTTAGACTTGGCTAAGTGGGTCCTAGCATTAGGTGAGGGGCATGGTACTTAACTAATAAAGGCTATAAATCCAGGTTCAGGCCAGGGAAGTTCAGGGGGCACACTTACTAGTTAAATATAAGGGGGGTGAGTGTATATAGAGTTTATTGAGTAAACTAAGGGGGTAAGAAATAAGCTGAGCCATCTAACTGGTCCCAAGGGGGCCTGGTTATATATATGTGGGGACAACCCCAGATGGAGGTCTCAAGGGAAGACTATAGGTAATTAAGGTATATAGTGAAAATAGGCCAACTGGATAGCTACTAGTATCTGGAAGACTCTTATGGTAACTGGAAGAGTCTTTGGATCAGCATGCTGAGTGATTTGTGTGAAGAGCTGGGGTCCAGGAGGGGAAGGGTTATATGGTATAGGGTGATCATATAGTACTGGGGGTGACCATGGGAAGGTTAACATGATTCTATAAGGCCTAATAGGGATGGGCACTAAGGTGTCTGGATTAAGGAGGATTAGAAGGGCCGGCAGTTTATTATCATGGGTTAAAATTGCCATTTACTTTAATAGCCTATACCCTCATCAATAATAAATAAAGATATTGTTGGCCCTCCTAATCTGACCTAAGTCCAGACTTAATGATCATCTACCCTTATTAGGCCTTATGGCACTATATTAACCCTCCCATAGTCACCCCTGGCACTATGGGATCATCATTTATTATATAACCCCTTTCCTTCTAGCCTCAACACTTCACACAAAACACTTAACCTGCTGATCCAAAGCCTCTTCCAGTTCCCATGAGAGTCTTCCCAATATGAAGCCCATCCAGTCAGTCTATACCATAGTTTAGTAGTATCTCCCCTTGGGACCTCCCTCTAGAGCTGTCCCCACATATATATAACTGGGCTCCCCTTTGGAACCGGTTAGCACCTTAGCTTATTCTTACCCCCGTAGTTTACCTCAATAAACTCTATATATGCCCACCCCCTCATACTACCTAGTAAGTGTGCCCACTGCATATCCCTTGCATATACCTACACTGATCCTTTATTGGTTAGTATAGTGCCCCATCCTAATACTAGCAGCCCACTTAGCTGAGTCTAAGCCCCACCTACTGTTAGAAGCCTATCCCCAGGACTCTTCATGGACTAAGAGTGGTTAACTTGGGTGACAGATATAAATAAAATAATAAATTGGAAAGCTAAAGGAAAGGAGAATCAGCTTATATAAAGAAATATAATGGTACTTCCGGCCCTGGGCTATTCCCATGGAATCAATTTGTCAATTGTCCGAGGACCTTGAATCTATCCAAAGTATGGCTACTTCTTGGATAAGTAACTAGCATTAGTGATTACACAGCCTCAGCCCAGCTACCCACAGCAGAACATTTAATAAAAGAGTAATATATATCACCTGGGTTAAACCACTCTTAGTCTACTAAGAGTCCCAAGGATAGGCTTCTAATGGTAGGTGGGGCTTAGACTTAGCCAAGCAGGCTACTAGTGTTAGGATAGGGGCATAGTACTAACCAATAAAGGACAAGTGCAGGTAAATGCAAGGGACATGCAGCAGGCACACTTACTAGTTAGTACAAGGGGTGTGAGCATATATAGAGTTTATTGAGGTAAACTAGGGGGTAAATAATAAGCTGCTGAATCAAACTGGTCCCAGTGGGGCCTAGTTATATATATGTGGGGGCAGCTCTATAGAGAGGTCCCAAGGGAAATACTACTAAGACTAAGGTATAGGTAGATAAGGAATTGGACCAGATGGCTTTGTATCTGGAAGACTCTTATGGAAACCATAAGAGTCTTGGATCAGTAGGTTGAATGTTTTAGTGCAAAGTATTGGGGTTGGGAAGGAGAAGAGTTATATAATAAATGATAACCCCATAGTACCAGGGGCGACTATGGGAGGGTTAATATGGCACTATAAGGTCTAATAAGGATGGACAATCATTAAGTCTGGATTAAGTTGGATTAGGGGGGCTGATAGTCTACACCTAGATTAAAAGCAGTGGTATTAATTCAAGAATATTGGAATATCTGAGTGCTGAGGTATCTGCATATGATAAAGAAAAACCTTACTGATCCATTGAATTATCCAAAACCACTGCCTATTGAAAAGACATGGCAGGAATTGGGTTACGCACAAGTGGGTCATTTTCCCTGATCTAGACTTTCTTCCAACCTCATCCATGGTCAAGATTCCAAAACGTCTCAAATTAATCAATGCATTGGCTATTAAAAATATACCAGCCGAAGACACTGAAAACTAGTACAGAGAAGAGCCAATTCCCACAGTAGCTAACCTCAAATTCTATTCTTTGTGGAATAATTTTATTATAGTAAATCACACATACCAACTTGTCACCGCCATCACGACCACTAGCCATATCACCAAATCAATCACTCCAGAGAAAACCGGTTATTATACTGATCTTCTCCAGGCAGGAATTAAATGGCCAATGACTCTACTGCTTTTGAAGTTTGTAATTTGAAAACTCCCATCACAATACCAAATTGATCCACCCCATTGCATCAACTGGGGTCAGGCTGGGGTATTCAAACTCAGTTAGGCGCTGGAAACCACTATGTATCATTTTCGGAATTGGTGAAGGGGTTCAATTATCCACACTAGGACTGTACCAACCCCCT
>JANBQC010000800.1:0-10394 GCA_027576995.1 Dimargaris cristalligena
ATCTTTTCATTTAGGCTTCCTCTTTTGAGTATAAATACTCCCACTTGCTACCACCTCTTGGAACAGCAAGTCTATCATCACCTTTCCTTTTTTATCACCTATCTTTTCGAATAAAGTTCAGTTTTCAAGGTTTTGAGTTCAGTTCTTTACAACTCTCATGAGAACTGGAAGAGTCTTGGATCAGCAAGCTGAGTGTTTGGGGTGCAAAGCATTGGGGTTGGAATGAGTGGGGTTAGTTAATAAAAGATGACCCCATAGTACTGGGGGTGACTATGGGAGGGTTAATATGGCACTATAAGGCCTAATAAGGACAGGTGATTGTTAGGACTGGATTAAGTCAGATTAGGAAGGCCAACATAAATAAAATAATAAGTTGGAAAGCTGAATAAAAGGAGAATCAGCTTGTATAAAGAAATGGGATAACACTTTTAGCCCTGGACTATTCCCATAGAATTAACTCATCTATCATCTGGGGACCTCAAATCTGTCCAAAGTATGACTACTTCTTGGATTGGTGACTGGTACGGGTGCTTATGTGGCCTTGGCTCAGCTGTCCATGGCAGTACACAAAGCAGGGTTAGGTAAGTATAACTAAGTTAGCTGTAGTTAAAAACTGCAAGAATTTAAAGCCATGGTCATAGTTCTAGAGTGGCTGCTTCAGCTAAACCCACTGTGCATGCCAATATGGGGATCAAACAAGTTTTGAATTAGTTCAAACAGGCAGTGTTGCAATGACTAAGGGTATGCTCCTCCATTGAGCTGTTTAATGACAATGTCCATATGAGCAGAACCTGACATGGTACTCAATGACAAGGTAGCCCATTAAGTTGCAAGTCTTTGAATAAGTAATTGGTGATAAGATAAGTGGGTTACAATTTTTTTTTAAAAAATGCACACAATCCAAGTAACATTTCATGTGTTATAGCTGAGTCAGGTGTTTCTCTTACTTAGGCACAGTAGTAATTATGAACATATACAGACATTTTGAAACTGCCCAAATGAGGGAAGTAAATCCTATTCATAAAGGTCTTGGAATATAATATAGATGGGGTACTGGGATTGTTCAGAATGACAGAGCTGGGTAATTAGGTAGTTCATGGTACAGCTGGGTTAAACTAATTGCATACCAAGGTGGCTAGTGAATCTATCTATAACCTCCCCACAACACCTGACCTACTATGGGCACTCACTGACTGCCGACCTGCCTGACAGACCTGTGGGTCGGAACCAAATAGAATTTTTTAAAACTGTAAATGGCTTACTAAGTTGGGGCCTGGACCCCTAAGTAATACCCTATTTCATTATGCCAATGTTGATTCACTACTAATGCTTATTACATATATTGTATACTTCCCTTGCTTATGGCTAGTATGCTGCTCTTTCTTAGTCCTACAAAATAAATAAACACAGTTAGGATTCACTATAATTCCTCGGATTAATTCTTGAGTGCTGTTTTTATAATAGACGTCTAAAAAGTGTGGATAGCTCCCCAGACTATTAACACTGAGAACTTATAGATAATAAAATTATAGAAAAAGTTGTAGCATTAACTATTCCCAAGTGGTCACCCACCTCAGTACTAAATTAACTGATTGGAGCTTATCTTCGCAGATCTAACGGGATACGGAGCACAATCCAACATATGGCCACAACTAAAAAAATCTAAACGAATTAGTTACTATTACACCAATTCTTAGTTTAACCGTAGTTTTTATATATTCTTGTATCAAATTCATCCAACATTAATTTGGAGTAGCTCACGTCGTAATGGTTGGCTATTCAAGTATCGCACTCAAGTCCACTGTGTAGATACATGACGTATAGGCATATAACGTCAAATATAGGGTTGTCGGTTCCAAAGAAATCCAAAGGAGAAATTCGCTTGGACCACATGGTGTGAGGTAGATAGCTGGGGTTCACCAGGTGTTTTTTTTTCTTTCAATAAGTCCAGTTATTTAATTAACAGGTTTATGAAATAACCAATGGCGTTGATATATTATAAAATTGAAAGAAACTCCGAGGATACGATATGAGAAACATTAATACTGAATGAATGTCTAATCGCTTATAGATACTAGAGCTCACCAAAGATGAAGCGGGTAAACCATGCAGCCAAAAGCGAGAGCAACGATCCATATTCTATTTACCGGATACTTAAAGGAAAGGGTAACTTATGTCATTGTTGTTTTTTAATAAGATGCGAATCGATTACGGAAATGCAGCATGTTACTAGAAAGTTACAGGGTTTTTTTGAAGCTAACTAAAACATTCTCCATACGGGAAAAGGTGAAACCAGAAGTAAAATAATAAAAAATACTAAGTCTTCTAGACCAACAGTAGAGTGTTGTATATAGTTGGCCTACTTGCGCTTATTGCCCTTGCTCTTCTCCTTACGTTTAGTCGCGCGCATTTCCTTCTTCATCCGGCGATCGACCATCTTGTAGCGCCCCTTCACACCCGTGGGCCGTCCCTTCAGGCCTCGGTTGGAACCACGGGCCACTACCAGAGCGGGCATCTTCTTCTCCTTCTTGACCTGCTTATTGAGGACCTTGTGGATTGTTGAGGCCTTCTCACGCTCCGTCATGTCCTCGTTATCGGCAATAGCATTGGCCGTCTTTTGCATCTTGTTGATCCGTTGGGCAACCTGAGAGTGGGGGATGGTTCAAGGTAGGTTGTAATATAGATTCCATGAGAAATATGAGTTAGTAATGATATTCAAGGCGAAGATAACTCTATCTAGGGGAGAGTATAGGTATACACCAGTATGACCCCGACAATAGCCCACAGCATAGTATAGGCTCAGTGTAGAGGAGGTATATGTACCAATCAGGGCCAATTGCCTTCGAAAATTCATGTTAAATTGTCTTGTTTGTAAAATGACATTGGCATGCTCGCGCTACCTACCTTCATCTTCTTGCGAGCCTTAGCTTCGGCGATCTTCTTGATTGGTCGGGCATCTAGGGCCTTCATCTTCTCGCGCATTATCCGAACAGCTTCTTTGGTGACGGGCAAGTTGGGAACACGGTGCTTTTGTTCGTCATCCACAAACCTATAGAAGTTCGGGGAATAGAACATTTATATATATATATATATATATAACAACAACAAGGATAATCATTATCCAACAGTATGGCAGGTATTAGTCAACGCATAAGGGTGGGTGGAATCTGACGGGTTACCAAACCCCAATGACCCGCTGTAACAAGCTTCGCCATAATCGAGTTTGGGAATAGTAAAGGACAGGTCATTTGAAACCTTTAGAGTACGTTCTAATGTAATTGAAAATAATAACTTACCATTCCGGAAGTCCTTCAGTGTCGTTAAACGCCCAGCGATGGAACCCTTGGTTAAGAAGATCGGTCTTGGTCATCCGCTGGTTAATTAAGTTGTGGGCCAGAGTTAGAGCCTCGGGGGTGACAAGATCCAGATCTATTATGCATCGGGAGTAAAATTTTCCAAAGTGATACAATGGTTAGTAATTGACATTACAGATTTTAAAAGAATACGCCAAATTTGATAACGAAATAGAGTAGATCCAGTGGAGTTATGCTGGTCCTCGGGTAGGAGAGCAAACTAGTGGGGTTTGAGTACAGGATATAATTGCAGTCCGGTATTTACCTTTGGATCGCCGGTTGGACGTATCGTCCACCTTATTAGAGTCCCAGACTTCTTCATCGGATTGGTCCCCGGTGACCTGGTTCTTGGCCTTCTTGGCCGGCTTGCTGGACTCGGTAGCGGCCTTGGCCTTGCGCTTGTTCTTGTTCTTGGTGGGTTCTTCGTCCGAAGATTCGGGCTGAGCCTGGGGCACGATTTCCATCTCATCATCTCCACCCTCGCTGTCCACACTGGCGTCAGAATACTCGCTCATATTGTCAATGTCACTAAATTGGCCTTCGACATCCTTCCCTTCTTCTTCTTCGTCGTCGTCATCTTCGTCTTCGTCGATTCCTTCGAAAAGGGACTGATTAAACCACAAGGCGGCCTTCTTGGTCAGACGATTGGCCGGTAGGTTGGCGGAGGCATCGCCCCGGACGAGCTGGCCGTCTTCGTTGGCTTTAACCACGAGAGGGCCCTTCCGCTTTGTCGATTTAGTAGTAGTGGTGGTGGCCGAGGTGTCATCCACCTCGTCGTCACTGTCGTCCTCGCTGGCTTCGTCCGCGGAAGAATCGCTGCTGTCCGAGTCCGAGTCTTCGGGCACGTACTCCTTGGCGGCCCGGATACGTTCCGCATCGCTGTCCGAGTCGTACTGGGGCAGATCTTTATCATCGATACCCCGAAACTCCTCCTCCTGCAACCGTTCTTGCTGGACCTTGAGTTTGGCATTCTTTTCGAGGAGACGCTTTTGGTATTCACGGTACTGGAAGTCGAGTTGCTTTTCCAATTCGTCCACGTTGTCATCCGAGCTGTTACCCTCCTCGTCACCCAGTTCGAACTGGCTGTTGGCCAGACCCACCCGGTCGGCGAACACATCTTCGTCGGCACTACCGGCTTCCAGCACGTCCAGATCAACGGCTTCCATATCGCCGTGGCGGAGGCGCTTCAAACCCGCGTTCGCCTCGGTCGCGCGGAGGTTGAACAGCGTGGCTGAGCCGGGCGCTCCCACGCCGGTGGCTAACCCCCGACTGGTTCCCTTGCCCGCCTCTTCCTCCTGGCCCAATTCTACCGGGGTCGTCATACTCATCTGCATGCGCACCACGGTACGCTGACGTTTCTCGTTGGTCCGGCGGCGGAGACGCTTTTGACGGCGGGCTTCGGCTTTGGACAGAGCGTCCAGTTCATCCTCATCGTCATCACTGGAGCTGGAGTCGCTCTCCTCCCCCTGGGAGCCGACACCGGCGGCGGCGGCGGCTTCCGCCTTTTTCTGGGCGTCCAGAAGGAGACGCACCGCCTTACGCCATTTAATGATGGCATTGAAGTCCCGTTTACCGAGGACTTTGAGATCAGCACACACCTCCACGATATCCTTGGGGGGTTCAGGAAGTTGGAGCAGTTTCCGGCTGGCATCGGACTTGAATTCGATGGCGTTGAACCGGGACAGGTGGTCAACCGGAGTATTGGCCTCGACGAAATCAATGGCCTCCAGGGTTTTGAAAAGAGTGTAGTTACCTTCCTCGTAACCGTCACGCTGGCGAAGGTGCACCTCGGGTTTGAGAATATTGGTCTTGGACGCGGTGGACTCGGTCAAGTCGAGGTCCTTGAACACGTACTTGGGATCGACGAATTTAGGGTCGAGTTTCTTGGGGGCAAGGAAACCGCGGCACACGACGAAAATTTCGGCGGAAACATTACGCGAGGATGGGGGCTTGGTGGCCTCGACCTTGCTGAACAGCTGGTTAAACACCCACATGAGGTTGTTGTAGTCCTTGGATCGGAACACCTTGGTTACAAAGGTACCCCCTTTGGCCAGGAACTCCACGGCCAGTTTCATGGACATGAGGGTCAATTCGGCCTGACTGTAGGCATCCTGGACCCAAGCGGCACCCACGTTGGGGGCACCGTCGTGCAGAACTACATCGACTTTCCAGGTTTTGAGTTCGGCGCGGAGTTGGGTCCGGCATTTCTCGGTGGTGATATCGGATACAAACGTGACGACCCCGGGAATGGGTCGGATGGCGGCTAAATCGATACCGATAATGACGCTTGAGGCGGGCATGTACTTCTTGGCCACTTGCAGCCAACCACCGGGAGCGGCGCACAGATCGACCACGCAGCGGGCGGACGACAAAAAGTTGAATTTCTTGTTCAGTTGGATAAGCTTGAACGCGGAACGGGCACGGTAGCCCTGTTCCTTGGCCAAGTGGTAGTACTTATCCAACCGACCTTTACCGGTTTGTTTCTTAAACCCCATGGCGGATTAGAGCGCGAAGGCGAGTCGGGCAACGGGAGGTAGTTTGGAGGTTCGGAAAGGGCACACCCAGCTAGGAGAGAGTAATAAGAAGAAATGGAGCAATGGAGTAGGGCATGGGGTGCTGGTAAAAATACACCTAGTTTCTGGTCAATGTACCGTACCGCCCGAACTTTTCCTACTTTACATATAAATGATTATTTCATCTTTTTTTTTTTTACTCTCTATTACTTTCACTATATTTACCCAAGCCGTACTTTTTTTCAGGCTTTGGTTGTAAATTCGTTTTCCCTGCGAAAATAAAGAGATACTAAGTATGGGGAAGTGACCGCCTAGTATAGGGAGGGCCTCCCCTCTCCTTGGTGGAGCTACAATATGGGCCAATAAACTCCGGTTTTATGCAAGTCACGTGTATCCACCGGGTTGGTGCGAGCATGACCATAAGGAAACACCCCTGTTCCCTTAACAAGCGAAGGTTGGATGAGCAGCAACTGGTGGTCAACTACGGAAAGGCAATGAGGATACTTGAACCTCTTTTGGCTCAACTCTCCTCATTGTCCCATTGTCTTCTGAATAGAGCCTCCTGCCCCTACTGTCGCCGAGCCCCATGCCCCCATTAAACGACCGTCACCAGCTGCCCAGCCAGCGAGCCACTTGCGAAGACCTCTTGAGCCAGCTCGACTCCATCGAACAGGCCGGTACCGAGCTCTTCCAGAAACTGTAAGCTATCCGTGGAGAGAAGAACGACCCTTTCTTTATCATAAAGACTACGGCCTGCTTTCCGTTCGAAATGGCATTGGAAGCCCCTGCCCGGACTGCGATGAGACTGGACTTTCTCACCCGACCCAGCTCCGCTCATTAACCAGTGTGCACACCGCCTTACCTACCTATTTACCCTCTGCTGCCATGATTTAATCCCCAAAGGCAACAGGCTCTAATGATACCTTACCCACTGAACCAGGCCCAAGGTAGGTAGAGAGACATGTCGTGCAATGCGTGGTTGCTTAATTCTCCGCCAATTTACCCTTTATAGGGAAGCATTCCCCTATTGCCCTGCCTTTCATTCACCTAGTCTATATTTGAATATCAACTACCATGAATTCTGCGCATCTGTCATACCCAGATGATTTGACCAAACTCACCACCACCATTGAAAAGTTCCAGGATTCGGTAATTCAGTCCGGCCACCTGGGCACCTCCATTAACTCGCCTAACTTCAAGGTCATGGCTGAGTGTGGCCGGTGGAACGACGATCGAAACAAACGGAGCCTAGCCCTGGCGGAGGACCTCAAGCGTATCGCCGATAATACCACCGCTGCTATGTCGGTGGATGGGGTGGGCAGTCATTCGGGACAGCCCATGTAACTAAACCACGAACTCCCCGCTGGCAAAAAAAACACCATAGATATCCGCAATGTATAAAATGCCTTGGGGTGGTCTAGGGCACTCCGATTTGACTACCGATCGTTTGGTTACGCATGTGTTTGGCCTTTATTTGCAGCGGACTATTGCTAGGCCCTCATGTAAAATTTAATGACCGCTATTTAGATCCTAAAGGCACGGCGAGACGCAAGCATAATACTTGGGTTTGATCGTGCACTACTCGGCACTTGACCAATCCGTTAAATGGGTCTATGGCAAACATATGAATGTCTTTTGGCCATTTTGTTATATAAATAACCGTACTTTTATCTCGGTGTATTATTAAGAAACTCCAGTTCCCTAATATGACTTTATATATGTGGTGGACTGAACCATCGCTCTAGTGACGTGGTGGCCCAACTGCACTTTGTATATCTTAGATACACCCACTCAAAGTGCCCCATGAAGGAAAACACCTTACCTAGCTCGTCATTAATCCAAGAGACACGGCGCATTTTTCTTAAAGTGTACCTCCTATAACTTCCAGGTTATCCGATTCCGCATAGTCAAAGCAACCTCAGGCGAAATCATTGACATGGTCCACCGCATATTTATTGAACAGGGGTTCATATATTGATGACTGTCTCTGCTGGTTATATATATAATGCAAACCAACGAGTTCTTAAGCCATATCTAATAATAATATAATTCTCTTCGATTGGACGGCTAGGCGACTACAGTAGGATCCCATTCTAATAAAAATAAAAATAAAACCAATGCAAACCCACATCATAAGTGTTAGCTGATCAAAGCTTATATAATGTGCCAATTGGAAATATTCCGGCAACAGGGGTGATCTGGGCAGATTATTGGAGTCTAACGATCCAAGAACAGGAATCTCCGAACTTGTTGACCATGTTCATCATAATAATAGCGATATTATCATTGTACTTACCAAGGTGAAGGTCCTCGTTCAAATCATCTAGGGCCTTCATATCCTCTTCAACAATCGTGAAATTAAAGACCTCGAGGTTTAGGGGGATGCGCGAATCCGTGGCAGTTTTAGTCAGTGGAATGTAGCCGTGCTGGAGGGACCAGCGGATTAGAATCTGAAACCAAGCCCGGTTGTATTTGGTGGCTAGAGTCTGCAGGATGGGGTCCGTGGCCTTCTCGCCCCGGGCCAGGGACGAATAAGCCTCGACCTGAATACCGTGCCGCTGACAATAGGGGGCAATTTGGGGCTGGGTTTGCCAGGGGTGGAGCTCAATTTGGTTGACCGTTGGCAACACTTGGGCATAAGTCATTAATTCCCGGAGGTGGTGGATACCGTAGTTGGAAACCCCTAGACTCTTGATCAGCCCATCGTGGTAGAGCTTTTCCATGGCCTGCCAGGACTCTTGGCGAAGTTTGGCCCCGCCGTTGGGGGAGTGGACCAGATAGAGGTCGATGTAGCCAAGGCCCAATTTCCCTAGGCTATCGTGGAAAGCCTTGATGGTTTTATCGTAGCCATGGTCGGGGTCGTTCAGTTTGGTGGTCACGAAGATCTGATCAATGAAATAGAGGCGCATTCCCGGTTTACGTAAGATTAAGCCATTTTCATGTTGAGGGACAATTAAATAGCGAATAATCAAGAAGGCCTAATCGAAAGTTCGTCGATGTTCTAAATGGTTTCTATAGAAATACGTGAAGTTATATTATAAATAGGGCAGCTTTCTACTATAGGTATATTAGAAACCGACAACCATAGGGCCTCGGCAATTATTTAGACGGCTAGTACATGGTTAAGAACACCATTATAGTTTGTTACGTACCTCTTCGCGGGGGATACCGCTTTCGCGGATACCACGACCGGTTTCCAGTTCATTCCCATAGTCGGCGGCGGTGTCAATATGGCGGTATCCGGCCTGTAGAGCACTCTTCACCAAGTTGGTGGTGGTGAGGCTGTCTGGCAGCTCGTAGACCCCGAAGCCTACCACAGGGATATGGCGACCATTGCTGAGTACGCGAGTAGCGGCGGCGGAAAGAGCCATGGTGGCTTATGTTAAAGGGCGGTGGGGGCTTGGTAGAGAATGGGGAGAGTCCAGGAATGAAGGCAGTGAGGGAATGTAGTAGAATGGGAGGTGGTAGTAGTAGTAGCAGTAGGGGTAGGGGTGGTTCATAGTGTGAAACACGGACCGGGACGGAAAAAGTGTCAGGTATATATGGGGAAACAGGTCTCTGATACCTAGTCCTGGGGCTCATCACCTAAGGCTAGGATCACCTTGGTATTACGCTGGACATTGGCTATTTTAAATATCTATCACTGACTATCTTGTGCCTTTGAGAGTCGCCCATACGTGGTTATTCCTTACGCATGGTTTACGAATGGACTCCTTCTTCATGGCCTTTAGCTGGACCAGTCAATAAGACCCCCAGGGGTTCAGTTAGCCAGTCGCCTTATTTAGATTCCCAAGCATAGATGGTCCTGGCGCATCCGTCTGTTTCCCCATAGGCAGCAGTAAGAACAGCTGATTTCGAGGTTGTTCAAGCCTTTGCTCAGAATCAGCCTAGTAAGCGGAAAGCTCTTAAAAGACGAGTATTACTACCTCTCCCATTATAAATTATGAAATAAGCCCAAGCAAGAAGCCACTGTATGGCGGCTGTGCATCAGAGTGCTCGGAAGTCTCATCAATTAGTTATCTGGTCTAGTCAACCAAGGACTGTGGGGGAAGTTGTACCAGTAAAGCCTAAACGACTATTAATCTCCATACTGCCTGTGGCAAATCAATGCTATTCTTACAGATAACTTTGGTTATCCCTCCCTCTTTAGTTATAATGCCAGCTACTGTTTGGACACAAACCACACCCAACCTTGACCGGGGTGGATTGAATGAGAGCTATTTGTGACTACACGATAGACTCTGCCAAAGACACTGTAAGTTGTACCTTTAGCATTGTTATTGTATTTGATTTCAAATATAAAAGATGACAGAATCCTGTAAAGGAAAACCAACAGACATCTACCCAATGATTTTCATATTATTTAATACTATTATTCTTTTCAATTGTCGCCCCTCCTAATCTGCCCTAATCCAACCGATATGACCGCTGTCATATCAGGCCGTATAGCACCATATTGTACCCCCCGGTGTGGCAAGGTGTACTGTCCCCCTATAAGCCACACTAATTATATTACTATTATTATTAT
>JANBQC010000801.1:0-10355 GCA_027576995.1 Dimargaris cristalligena
ATCACACCACCGGCGACCAAGTGGGCGAGTAGGGCAGTGATGACGAGAAGGTATCCATTAATTACGCGCATAGTGGAGAGTGGATAACCGGTCAATGAGAAATGGGTATGAATATATAAACGTGTGTGTGAAGGGGGTCAATAATTATGGACTGGGAAATGATTTCAATTGTGATATGGTTACGGAAAAGGAAAAGCAATAAAGAGTGGGCTAGTGGAAGCTGGATAGAGGGGGGGGATGTAGTAATGTAATCAATCCAAGAGGGAACAGAGTGAAATGATGAAAGGGGGTGGGGTGGGCCAGATGTGGAGATAAATAAAGTTACATGGGTACGGTAATGGTGGATAAGGGGAAAATAGAAGAGGAATGGGTTGATGGACTACACTTTCACCGAGCAAGGAGGCGTCTTTTATAGTGAACAACTGGCAATATAACATACCCATGTAACAGCGTCTATACCCATAGATTAACTACCGAGTACGCTGTAGCATGGGACTAATGAATGTCTCCACCAACAGCGTGTCTCTCGTGTCAATCATCTCTTTTTCCTTCGCGTGTTTATCAACGGCCCCTACGTTTCCCCTCTATTTCCCGGCCCCCTTCCCTTCTCTTGGTTTGATGCGATTTTTCGGTCGCGGACACTCAATATAATTGGCCGCCGTAGTAATGCCCCCCTTTCCTTGCAATCCATATCAGGCTAGGGGTGCCAACTTCCAATACCCTTGCCTAGTTATCCGCTGATACGGGGGGTTTTTTTAATCTATCCACAGTGTAAACATCGATACAATCATTAAAGATCGGTGTTGGGTAGCACTTTGTGACCCTGGGCTAATCTGGTGATCCTATGTTGACCGTATAGTGGTTTATAGTGGTTAACTGCTGGCCATGGGCTTGGCGGGCCTTATCTGGGACCTTGTCTCCATAACACATGGCCAAGGAGTAGAGGCTGCCAGTTTGCCATGGAAGTTACGGGTGGCCAGAGCAGACTGCCCTATATTTGGTACTAGAATACATAAGTGGTACTTCCCCAAAGCGCCCTACACCCTGCCAATCCAAAATCTGGCGGGTAGGTGGTGCCGATATAGGCATTGGGGTTTGAACAGGCGGGATAGATGGGCACTTGAATTTCCATGACCTTGGTGGCGGGGTTTTTCCACGACAGTATTATCTGACAATGGGCTGTTGAGGATAATATACGCCAGAACTTAGCATTAGACTAAGCCATTCCTACCTTTAAGACTCCACAGTTTCTTTCGTCATGGTGCTGTTTCCATGGCTAGGCACTCCCAACTGAACTTAGGCAATAGGGCACTTGGTAAACTAGGAAATATATTGTGCGAGAGGGTGGTGGAGGTTGGTGGAGCTTGAAGCGAGTGTGCGGAAATATGGACAATTAATACCAGTGGCCAAAGTCCAACCTAGCCATATAGTCTCCTATGAGAGGTTCTAATAACTAGGCATTGTGCCCGCGACTATATAATTACTATCTTAAAATGTGGCTGCGTTCAATTAATAGTATGGCGTATATCTACCAACTGGAGCAACAACAGCGCCTGACTGACCCTGGGTCTATTGAACCACTCTCATTCCCCCAGCCATTTTATGAGGTAGATCAGTTTTGTTTATAGAGGGCCCTTATCAATGTTCTCTGATATGTGTTCCTTTATGTTTGTCATAACCAAAGTTTTACCTCAAGCCTCAGGATAATAATCGTCAAAATAGCCTGGGCCGGAAATAGTCCTACTTCCCTCCATCACTTACACGCCTGGTTCCGTGTTATTTCATGCGCAATATTCTCACTATTTGTATGCATATGAGGGGTGGGGCTCCTTGGGATTTGACCAGAAATACACCATTTATACCTAAACTACCCCATTTCCTCCTACCCTGTTTATGAATATTATAGGTACTTTCTACTGCTCCTTTGCCTTTATCCGATCTTTACTTACCACATTTCCTTGGCAATCGTTCCCAGTTATCTTCTGGATTTATTAAATTATTCCTTCTCAAACTAAAAACCAGCGATATATATAAATGAAATATAACGTAGAAGGATAATAGCAAGTCGATTGCAATTATATTACGCTAGTATATTAATATGTTCCTAGCGATTACTGACATAACCTAGCATGTTAGATCCTATAATCAGAGTTATTTAAGAATCTCGGCCCGAGGGTTCTAGCGGTTTATTGTATAGGAGTAAACATGTAGTGGGTTCTAATTTTACAACAGCATTATTATTATATAATCCCTTTTACTTTCCACAATCCAGCTATCCGCTACTTCTCAATATTTTTAGTGTTGGTACCTAACAGCATTGAGCTTTCAGTCTCATATACATTACTTTTTCAAGAATTGTCTCCAAATCTTAGTCACAAGAAAGGAAGTCGAAAAATGAAGTATATTACATTGGGGGATTTTGGACTTTCGAATACCGTTTTTTTTTTATAAATCAGGGTAAGCATTTAAATGCATAATACCTTAATTCATTACAAAAACCATTTTACTTATTTCAAATGAATTAGAGTTAATTCTTGCAAATACAATACACCAGGGTTATATAGGGATGGCAACTCACCACTATCATCCTTACGGCAACTAGCCCTGGCTCGTTTTGACCGGAGTTTATTTATGGCCATTCAAAACCCAAATGTATTTTTTAATCAAATTGCTATTATAAGGGATCTGTCTAATCGTTGATTAACCAGTAATGAAGGGAGTGGGAGGGGGTAGCAACTCCCGAAAAACATAAATCTAGGTCATTCGCAGACAGTATACCCGAATCCGAAAGAACTCTGGTAGAAAACGACTCAAAGCATCATCTTAGGCATGAAAACCCCCCTCGAATGAGTGCAGTAAAGAATTATATATAGAGAGTCGTATATATATATAATACAACGTAGGACGAGAATAGAGAGGTATTTGGTAAGACGGAAAGTAAATAAGGAAAGATAAACAATGGTCTCAAAATCAAAAAAAATAATCAAACTGATATCACTCTGAAGATATTTAATGGGTGCTATTATATTTCCATAGGGGAGGAACTCCGTTGACTAGTTACACGGTTCGTTTGGATCCGACTACCTTATTCCCCAAGCTCACTTCGGATTCGTCGTCTGAGCCGTCCCACACCCAGCTGCTACTCGACAGCCGAACCCCACTAGGCCTAGTAGCGGGTAAATGGTTGTTAGTGGACGACGGTGGGTACTGGTGCTGATTATTGTTGGTAGAGTTGATATGCATCCTCTCGGGCGAATCCAATGGCGTAGTATGTTGGCGAAGTACCGGACTTGATATATCTCCGAATCCGTCGGGACCCCCGATGGTCGTACTATCATCCGGTGAGTCGGGGGGAATCTCGGCGAGACTATCGATGGCCCGCTGGGTAAGCCGGTAGACATATACCATCACGCCTAGACCGACCCCGAAACCGAGCAGCATCAGGACCACTTGCCAACCGGCCATACGCTCGAACAGATGGTTGGAGAAACTGGTTAGGTTGGCGCCCACATAGACATGGGTGATGAGTTTGAGCAGACTAATGGCCGTCGCGATGGAGTAGGATTTGAGCGTGATATTGGTTCCCGATAGTAGTGCGTTGATAATGGTGAACGGGTACGGCGAAATACGGATCAGTAGAAGCAGCTGTAGGTAGATAAACACAGACATACTAATACAGGCGGTGGATTAGTGGGCAAGGCATATTGTTCAATAGGGTGCGATGCAAGGCCTACCTAAGCCATCATATTACCAATCGATTAAAAACAATCTATAATAATGCGTTCCCCCAAAAGATTGCCTACCTTGAACCCCTTCTTCTCAATGGCCTTAACCGCGGCTGTGATATGGGGATTCCAGTTAAACACCCATTGAATATGGTGCTTACCATACCGACGGCATAGCATAAAGCAGGCAATCGCCCCAGTAAGGGCCCCGATGAAGGCTGGTAAAAACCCAAGGGGGAATCCGTAAGCGAAGCCGGATAGGGTCACTGAGGTCGAATAGCCCATCATGGGCGGGAAGGCGGTGGTGAAAATGAAAAGGGTCATGATGACGGCGCCACTGAGTGTAGGGGATAGTAGTGAGAATATAAAATATAGCGGTGATACCTCCGTATTGTTAGTACCGGCTAGGGTTACGAAATAGAGTGAGCTGGGTGTCTCTACCGAACGCCCCGAGACACGGCTCTGGCTATAAAATAGCCGCGATTTCAGGCAGGGGTTGGGTAAGAAGACCAGCAACGACGAGAAAGTCTACAGGATACTTCAAGCTCGGGGTGAACCATAACCGACCGGTCATTGACCTTCTCCCAGTGTCTCTAGCCACGTCCGAACATATATATATATATATATATATATATATGCAAAGATAGAGCGTGCGGAAGAGAAGCAGCCGCCGTCACTCAGCCAACTTACATTAATCCCGTCTCCCGAATTTTAAGACCGATATGTTCTAGCCATTCCAGGATAGGTTTGTGGTACACCCAGAATACTCCCCCCGACAAGGCCATCAGCATGAACATAAAGGCAAATGGCAGCCAAGGGTGGCGATTGAACAAAGCCATCACCCGGCCCATCGTGGAGTCGACCGCCTCGGCCGCCACGGTGCCGTTGTGTTCGAGGAGGGAGAATGTCGATGGACTGCCGCTCAGGGGCTCGAGGTCCAAGTCCACATCGACGCCGGCATGGTCCCGGTCCCGGGTGCGGCGCTGACCGCCGCTACCTACGACGGTGGACCCCTCCTGGTCATCCTCGCCGTGACTCGAATCACTCTTATCCTCCTCCGTATGACTAAACGAGGTCCGGACGGTAGGCATGGCGCCATGGGGTAGGCTGGGATGGGTTGATATGGCGATGCGGGTACTGGTGCTTTCACCAACCGGATGGTCATCGCTGGGATCGGTGGTGGCCACGGAGTCGTACTCCCCGTGTTGAGTACCTCGTCCCGACATGGTGTTATTAGAACGCTGGCGGGTGACGCGGAGGGTCGGCATTCACACAAAAATTGGGTAAAGAGTGGGAAAAGGAAATTTAATAAATGGGGAGATTATATATATATATATATATACGTATATAGATATGGGATAGTCGATAGTTATCCCAAAACAAGGTCAAGTGTAACAAGGGGAACGACTATACACCCATTTCATTGAATAGAAGGGCTACTGATGCATGGTAAACCAAAGGTCGAGTTTTTTTTTGGGGGGGGATGGGTAGAGACTAGAGAATTTCGGGGAGCAAGATTCAAAGTACATCCTGGGGGACGGTACAAAGTAAATTGGGTTGCTCATGCTGACCAATACGATAATATTACGGACTTACTTTGAAGTTGGGGTTGGGCCACAGTTCGCATAGGCTATTTGATTAAACCTGGGTGCGTAGCCTTGTGTAGAGGGCTCTATGGGTTATAAGGCCGAAGGGTGAGGGGACAAAGAGGACTGAAAGGGGAGAAAGCACTCTACTGTACGGCTTGTTTTTAATAGTCCAAGAAGTGCAGAGGAAATAAAAATATTAGAAAAACTTACGAGCTCGTAAAGCAGCTGTTGTGAAGTACGGCAACTTCCAACCGAACTTAGAAACTCGACAAAGTGAACATTATGGATATAGAAAAAATAATTGTAAGCCTAAGGGGGGAGGAATCAAGTAACACTTGGCAAAAGGTGAAGAAGAGGTGTGGATAGTGCCAAGAAGTTTAGGCTATTTGTGGCTAAACAACCATCGCTTGGGTACTACGCAATGCCATGCTAATAAAATAAATACCACAGTAGGCCTCTCCCATTGCGATGGATGGCTCAGTTCCTCTACACCAGCGCCGATCTAATAATATACTGAGAGTTTTAGGCCCAGTAGGAATGCGAAAATGAAGACGGTTTTTAGCCAGAGTTATTAAAGATGCCGTAGTTGGTCACAACCATCATAACCACTTGGTAAATTGAGAACTGCACTGCCACTTACTTATCTTTGGCAAGTACAAATGGGCGATCAAATAAAAGGCATCCAACTATTCTGGGGATTACGCCACCTTATATTACACGCAAGCCCCTATTACCTGCAGGCCAGTCTAGGTTTGGCGGGACATTGATTATTATCCGCGGTGGCATGTTGGTAGCGACAACCGAGTCGGGGATTCTTTCTCGGCCCAGATAATACGAACCATGAGGGTTGGAGGTTTTCTACCTCTCTATGCCGTATCATTTATGAGTGGGCTGGGCGGTTCATGTCCAATGTGCCATTAAAACGATGCCTAGCCAAGGAGCAGTAGATATTGCAGAGGGTGTTTTATTGGCGGATAATTTAAACTGAGATGCAGCGATATAAAAAATCGAGCATTACTATAGATAGCTAAACCAACAACAGATGTACGCTTATAGTAATTTGTTTTGGACAACTGCGATATTAATCAATATGGGAAATATTCAGCCAGGCTGTATAGCGAAGAATCCGTTGGATGAGGCGAATATTACTTGTTAAAAATTGTTATCCCGTCTATTTTCCTGTACACTTATCATTCAATATCTTTTACAGCTGGGCCGAATTTCACCCATATATTTTTCGAGGTCAACGCAAAAGGTGATGGTGGTCTACAGTAGTAAATTAGGGATTTTCCCCATCGGCAGTCCGAGACAGTTATTTTGAATAATGGATAATAAGAATCTACCAGGGTAAGTAGACGATGGGTAATTAGGAAATTAATAAAAGGTTGAGTTCATTACTTCACAAAATAACTGAGAGGAGTGGAGAGTGCGCCAACTGTCATTGCAGGAGTGAGAAATCAGGCCACCAATATAGTGTACATTTTCATTCTTTTACAAGGCTAACTCCAAATGAAGTGAAGGGGTGAATACCTGGCAAAAAGGCATGGAGGATCCATTCTCCAGTCGAAAAACTACCGAGGTAGCGGTTGATTCCATACATGGGCATATTCCTTGGGGTAACTATTAGTGGCCCTAGGAGGAGGTGATCGGTGGGAATAATCCACAATAAATTAAATTAAGGGATTAGATAAACGATCTTTAAGGAAGACGTTCTTACATGCAACGCAACCGCCAGCCCTCTGACATACTCTACCTCACAAATGGTTCCATCGGCCTTTAGTGAGACGGATGCGCAGCTGCGAATATAAATTTGTAATCCGGCATTGGAAATCTACTATACAATGGGCGCCTGGCTTTGCCTGTTGGATCCTTAATGGCAGTAATCTACAGTTCGTTGTACTCGACAACTGAAACAGCCAGATATGGATGGCCAGGATGTAAGATGGTTTCCATAATTTGGCACTCCGGGATAGTCAAGACAATTCATCCCAAAAAGGGGATACAGCCTCTTTAAAATTAATGCTAAGCCAACTTATCTGTGGGGCATGTCATCACGTTTGCCAAGAGTGCCTGTTGGTCCTCTTCATAGCAGGCTATCCCAGAAACAGTATGGGCTATACTAAGTACTACAGGCCGAGAGAAACGGGATGCCCCAGCTATTGCTAGACTATGGTTTTTGCGACTTACAACTTTCCCTGGCCGACCGATAATTAGATGTACTGTTAAAAGGAAATACCCCTACTAGAATACATCTACTATTTGAATAAATGTATAGAGGTTGGGGCGAGAATATAGTTGAAACAAGATAGGGATGGACCTTCTCGATACCACTGCCATAATGTATACCGACTAATTAATGCCCCTTGCATTAGTTCCTTGGAACCCCTTTACATTATAGTTCGAGATAATAGGAGAGTGCCTAATAAGTGGAGGCTTAGGGGGCATAGGCAGGGCGAATTGATAGACAGCATTATTAGTAGATGGCACTAGCGCAATCGGCTTGACGACGATATCCTAGCCTTATTTTACGTCCCCTACTACATTTGGGGGTATTATTCACGGATACTGGACCAATTTAGCCTGATTAAAGTCCTTTAGTGCTAGACCCCTCCCTGCCTCTTCCAAGTGATAGTCATCTAGCCGTGACGAATAGGCATTACCGGCTGGGGGATGACCTAGTCATATTCCTGCTTTTGCTTTCTGATTTCCCATTGACTGCAGAATAGGCGGGTATTGCGCTCGAATGCTGCCTTTCGAGAAGAATCAGGTGGTCCAAGGCTGTGATTGTCAGTTGACCTTTTAGAAGGGTTCGTGGTGTGGGGGAAAGAATGAAGGGAGCAGCAAAAGAAAAAGAGAGAGAAGGAGGGAGAGGATTCGGGTGCGGGAACGGGAACGGGGGAAGAGGAGGAGGAGGAGGAGGAGGCAGGGGGAGGAACGAGGGGAGGAGGAGAGAGATACGAGCGATAGGGGGCTGGCCGACCCCCCATAGTCGCCCTAGCCACCGAAACTATTCACGGCTCATTCATATTCACCCTACCTGTGGGTTATACAGAATTTACCCGGACCTGGGGCCCTGGAACCGTCCACCAATTGGTACCCCGTCGAAAAAGTACAAGCCCGATGCGCCCTCTCTCCCCCCTCCTCCTCCTTCACAGCCACTAGTACCTTCTGGGACAGTGCTTTGACCGCGCTGATACCGGACATATTGATTTAATCAGTTGTATCGTATACCTAATTTTGGCCCCGAGGAACTTCACATCAAACGATACTTCCGCTGGTTTTCACAAGGAGACTGTACTTAAATAATAAGATCGGCGGTGGAATCAACCCTAATTGGGGCATAATATCGACCCTGCTAGGTACTTCATCATATAAACAGTAACGGTCGGAAAACGGGGATTTGGCAACATGTTAGTTAGCCGGGATAATGGACCGGAATGGCCTATTTTCACACCCTCTCTTCCATTATCTACGATTTAGTGATCTATGGAATACCCTTATATCCCCACATACACACTTCCAACCACGCCCTAGAGTCGATACGGAGTGTAAACAAAAGGTCGTGTGGATGTCGGAAACTGATGCACGGGACAATGGGTTGGATGTGATAAAGAAGGGTAAGGAGTCAAAGGAGGGCAATCGATTCAAAGCTCCCGCTGGTTTTATTTGAATATATTTTTAAATTTTTTGGAGGGCGTTGGGGGGAAAGGAGTTAATGGGAGCTTCCCGCGCCCAGTGTCGTCCATCGGCTTCTAGGATTCCGATTACAAGGGGGGCCTCGTACCTTGGGAGTCTATCAGCAGGGCTACACCTCCGCTTGGTCCATTGTACTGACGCGCTCGGATAGCGCCGTATTGTTATGTACGGGTTTTATATTTTTATTTGCAACCCAACTTTTGGCTGGCGTATACGTCTGTCTCCCCAACCGATGATCGTACTTGGGCCAGCCTAGCCAACCTTAACCCCCTTCCTGTCCAAATGTCATATAAAAGGCAACCATGGAGACGCATCCTATGGCTCATCCTCATCAATCTTGCCTTGCCTTCAGCGTGCATCAGTGTCACCCCCACCAGGTCCTTGGTGCTTAAATATCCGCCTATCCATTCGATAGCCACTATTCTCCCACCCGTCCACGTCGCTGCTTCGCTAGCCCGATCATTCCCTCTCCATAGACACACGCCCCTTCCCAATCTACCTCCCCTTCGCTCGCACGTTCGCCCATTCATCCATCGGTCGGTCGGAATCCTAGTGAACATGTACGCCCCGGTCGTTCATCGCACCCCCCAACCCAATTACCCGCCCGTCGTGGACGGCAACTGCCCCGACAGCCCCACCCTGCCCCCGGAAGATCGGTAATTAGCCCCTCCCTTTGGTGTCGTTTCCCGTGCAAGGCCCACCATCCGGATATCCCTATATCTATCTCACCACCCCTCGTCCCCGCCATCTCCTATAACCTTCACCATGAAAAGGTGCTAGCCAACAACAACAACAACATCTACAAAATAACAAAAAACCAAAAAAAAAAAGATGATGACCATTCAAGTAGACCACCTACCGTCTGTTCGCTGCTTTATTATTTGAAATGATTTTTGCCCGCCGCCTGTGGTGACAATATCGTTCAATTCGTGTACAAAGTCGGTTTCCCCCAATCTCCTAAACAGAAGAGTGGAATTAAATTATTGGGTAAAAAACACTCATATAACTCTATATGTGGATCTTGCTGCCTTCTAATTTATCGGAGTTTCCTCGTTCAGATTTATACAGTTTTATTTTTCTAACAAAAAAAGCAATAAAGGATTTGGCGCTATATTAATACGGTGGTTGATATATTCAGTCTGGACTTCATTAAAAAACATATAAGAGAGTAGGAACAGCGAGCCAACACTACACCAGCTAAACAAGAGCCTCTGTTCCCAAAATTATTATCATGAACCATGGCTAGAGAGAGGGCTTTGGTGGAGTATACATATGGGTGAAATTCTGCCCAGCTATATAAGGGCTTGCATTATATGTGTATGGGAGAATATATGGGAAATGTATT
>JANBQC010000802.1:0-10347 GCA_027576995.1 Dimargaris cristalligena
CTACTCCCTACTAGGCTATTACTACGGTCACCATCCTCCGAATGGTCTGGGCTAGTTGACTCATATTCATTACGGGTCATTTTTTTAGCTCCGGCACTACTGGTTGGAGCCATAATAACCTCGGTCATTGGATCGGATTGCTGGGTGGAATAACTGCCATCGAGTTCGCTGGGTTGTGCAGCGGTGTTACGGGAGTCGGAAGGAAGGCTGGGCGCTCCCAATACAATCCGAGCCTGGTAACTGATGGTAAGCCCAATAGTGAGCAGGCTGAGGATGTTGGCGCAAAAAGTCTGCATCTTGGACAGTTTGGCTGTAGCAACAAGGGTGGCTAGAAGCTAAGGGGCCGGGGATGGTTGTTGATAAAATACCCGGGGGGTGAAAAATAATAATTAGGGTGCAGAGAAATATATGCAAGAGTATAGATATGGGAGGGTAACTATGGCGGCAGCTAACTGTTGCTTTTTGGTAGGCAGTGCTGGGTCATCATTATATATAGAGGTTTCTCCTCTGGTAGCAAGTGAGCACAGCCGAGAAAACAGCCTTGAGTTGCCCCAGGATTATGGGCAGGTCTTCGTGGCCTTTGGCCTTGTCCTATCCAATGCTTTTATGTATGTATTGGATGTTATTGAGATGTACCCTTGTTGAAAAATGAGAACACTGGGCTGGTTTCACATGGAAGGATTGTATTACCACTTGTGAAACTATTCATTTACATTTCCCCGTTGTTATGGAAAAATGCCTCATTACAGTAATCAGAACTAGCCACTAGTTCTTATCAACCCCAATATGTATTTGAGAGGGATGTCGGATTAATACTAACTAATCACCATGTCTATGCTACCAACCGATTGCACAAGCCAAGGTGATAAGAGGAAAAAGCCATTCATTATTGGAGTGATACAGCAGAGAGCAGTGCAGGTGGGATGCCAAGCTATTCACGGCGAATGGGCAAAGCCAAGCTTTTTGATGTTGTATTCCAATGGATCACTTGACCAGAACAGTGGCTGGTGTAGCTGCCAAATGGACGAGTGAATTTACGCCCGTTGGCTGTAACCCAAACCAACCAGCATTACCCATCACCTCCTAGTTCAAGGGATATCATATTTCTCGGCATTCCCGGTTCAATTAACAGCTGTAAAACTTAACCCAACTGTATGAAAAATCTTTCGATAAGGGTAAACAAAGGAAAAGGCGGGATGTGTGGTTTTAACCAACCTGGTTGGCCTCGCAAAGTGGATGTTTTGTTACACTATTCGATTGAGCCTCTCTCATATACTCACCATTTCCACTTTCCTGCCTAGTCCGTAATGTCGCTATTATTGTGGCCCAAGTCGAGGTGGAGTGGTTTATTTGTGGGACTCCAAAATTGGGCCATCTATAGGTAACTAATATATTCTGTAGTTCCGGCCCATCGAAACTAAGTATTCTTGTTAATGAACAAGACCTTTGTAATGATTTACTTGAAGTTATGCCGTATTCCCTTCAAATTTTTTATATAGGATATTTTCGTAAGAGTAGCCTTTTCTGGGTATAAACGTAGGTGTCGGTTTAGGAAAACAATGCAGCTTTGTTTAGCTGGTATTGCTTACTGACTTTGGCATCTAATATACATATGGGTAAAATTCGGCCCAGCTATATAAGGGTTTCCATTATACGTGTATGGGAAAATGTATGGGAAATGTATTTTTAACTAGTAATATTGGCCGAATCTAATGGATTTTTCGTTATACAGCTTGGATGAACTTCTCCCATATGCTTCTAGCCGATTGTAAATCGCCAAAATACACGCGGCACTTGGCTCATCTGCAGGTGATGCGGGCTCTTGCGACCGATAACATTAATTGTAAAATCTATTGAAAGCCATGTCATTCACCTGGTTTTATCATTCGAGACCTAGGTGTACTCGGTGGTACACGCACGAACCTATCGAGCGTGACGACAGCTTATCGGATGTAGTCAAATGAATTTCCAATTTAACAAAGACACTGGTTTTTTTGAATCAACTGTGACGTTATTGTGGCCAATCACGATTTAATTGTCCTGAGTTAGCTGTCTGATTTTATTTTTGCTCTAAGGCCGGCCGTCGGTCTACACTGTTGTGACTATGCCCTTCAGTGTCAGCGAAGGTGTCAATGTTTTCTGCAATGGTCTAATCCCCCCCCAAAAAAAAAACCTGCGCTTTCATGAAGAATCCCTGACTTTCCGCCTGGTCGAGAACGCTAGGGACCGTGAAGATCAGCCTGTAGTTCCAGAACATGTCCGAGCTTCAGTTGCAGTGCGTGACCGTTGCCCTAATCCCGAGTCGGCCCGCCGAGATTCAAAAAATAGGTGAGTCTAGTGCCTATATGGACTCCGAACAGTGTATTGTAGCTGCTAAGGGCATCAAGCGGTTCATACTGCATGCCAACAGAACCGCCTTCATTGTTGAGCACGATTTCGCCATGATCCCTTATCTGGCCGACTGCGCAGTCGTCTACGGTGACACCCCGTCTTTCGAAGTTACCGCCAAGAGCCCTAGTTCTTGTTCATTGGTATAGGCAGGTTCCTGACCTCATTGGACATCACCTTCTACCGTGTTCACGTATCAACAAGCTTGATTTTTTAAAAGATGGGGAGCAGAAGGTGCCCGGGAATTACTTCATTTTGGAGGACTAAAATTGTGAGGTCTCGAACTGTAACGTTTGACAAGTTGGGCCTTTCCCGGATGGATGGGACGGTATACGATACATTGCCTATTGTCTGGTTGGCCAAATCAATCCCTGGTTGAAACATGGGAGACCATGCATTGCATTTTATTTAACGATTTAGTCAATTAAGTTGGCTGATTTTCTATATTTAGTTTACGGAGCCATTGGTATTTTCTACTATGGTCCATTTGTGCCTCCACCTGCTTTTTCATATTTTCCATTTGTATATTTAATTATGAGCAGTCTCTATTAGTACTCGGCGCTTTTCGGAAATCAACAACTGGGTCAGTGAGGTTAGCACGACATCTTACAGCATAGGATACAGTGATTATATATAATACTATCAAATGGTGAAAATACGATACTGATGTTCGCAGGGGGGGGGACGGAGCTGAGTTTTCCCATCCAAACACGCGTACTTCATCCGTTTCCTAACTTACCCGTCACTCGCGATCGGATATCACGTATCGGAGTTTCTCGCAGATTATTCTTGGTAATAATGAAGAAATTATCCAACCCATCTATCACGGCGATTGCTAGCTTATTTCTACCGTTTATAAACTGTATTTATTTCCTAGGTAAAAAAAAAAGAAATGCACAAGTAGAACTAAACCAAAGATACCAGGGAGTGGGTCCCGGGTGATGTGGTTACAAACCAGAGGTAACGAAAGGAAGAGGGCCGAAAGACAAAGTACTGGGTTTTTGAGGAAAAGAAGCGGGAACATACGCATTTACTCGTACTTAAACGTATAGTAGTCGGGATCGAAGTGGTGGACGCGAACGTAACCATCTTCACCCCCGCTGGAGAAGCTCTTGCCGTCAGGGTGGAAGGCAATGGTGTTAATGGGACCGAAGTGCCCCCGCACGCGACCGACCTCATCCTCATGAATCTTGTGGAAGAAACGACACTCGAATTTACCCTGGCGCTGGGAGGTGGTGGTGACCTGCATGGCCTCTTGACCACCGCCCACCACGACGAACTCCTTAATGGCGGGCACAATGACGGCGGAGTTGAGGGGGGTATCGGTCGGGTACGATTTGATGCACTCGAGGGTGTTGGAATCGTAGATACGGGCGGTCTTATCCTTACTACTGGTGATAAAGTAGGTCCGGTCAGTGGAGAACTGAAGGTCCGAAATGATCGCCTCGTGGTCTTCGACGCACTTGAGTACTTCGCCGGTGTTCCAGTCGAAGAGGCTCACGTTGCCGTTTTCGTGGCCCACGACAATGTATTTGTTGAGGTAGCCCCAGCCGGCCACGGTGGCCTTGGAGGGCTCGGGGATGATCACGTTAAGGGGCTCGTCGGACTGGTCGGCGGTGGTGGGATCGACAGCGAAAATCAGAATCGTACCGGGAAAACCCATGCGCTGTTCGGTGACCATTAGGACGTATTTGTCGTCTTCGGAGAACTGCACCCGCTTGACAGCGGTGTTGGACGTCCAGGTGTGCAGTAAGCGACCGTCGGCGACATTCCACAGACGGGCGGTGTTATCGGCCGAACCCGAGATCAACAGCGACGAATCGGAATTGACGTCCACGCTCCAGATGGAACCCTGATGGCCATTGTAAGTACCGAGCCGCTCACCGTTGTGCGAGAACCAGACGTTGATGACATTATCCTTGGCGACGCTGAAGAGGAGATCGCCCTCCCGGTTGTACTTGATCTGAGTTAGGGCACGTTCGTGACCTTGTAGTAAGATGGGACGCATGGTTTCTCGATTAGTAGGTAGGTATGGAGGCGGAGACAAGGAAAAAAACGAGCCAAGGGCGGAAAGGACGAGCAATGTTACGGAACACAAGGAGAAAGAGGGGATTGAAAGGGATTCAGATGGGAGGGGTTCAATCAGGCTGTATACCAAAAAATCCGCTGGATGAGAAGGATACTACTAGTTAAAAATGAATCTCCCATATATTTTCCCATACACACATATTTTAAACCCCCCTCGCCTATACAGCTACGCTGGATCTCACCCATATATATGTGGCGAGGTCAGGTAGGTCTGGGGCTATCAGACTACAATATACATTCCCTATGGCAGGTGCAGTAGAGCGGTTTGGTCAAATTACTGGTTTATCTCCTAGCTATACCACCTCTATTTTTTTTGCCAATCGTGTCTCTCAGTTAAATAATGTCAGTGGGGTGGGCTTCCAGGTTTTCCCCGATTAGCTTAACTACCAGAAAGGTGAATGTAATTTCGGTACATATGGTCACGTGATTGGGTTATGCTGCCCTCGGCGCACTATAACTCCCATATCCCCCTCCTCGGACAGCCCCTCACCCTCAAATTCGGGGACGGTGACCATTGCCCAACAAGCCAGAAAGCTCGACTCGCTGGTCCTGTGGCCGACTAGGGCATGGTTCGAGCACTTCGGGAGGGCTCGCGTAAGTTATTTTAGGGGCTATAAATAGTGCACTTTATTCTTATCTCATTCACTTAGACGACTCCAACTACCGAGACTTTTGATTTTACTCATTTAAATCCAGCGAGGTATACCCCTATAATTCGACCAGTGCATATCGTTGCGGACATGATAGGTTTCAATTGCGAGGATGCCATACTCGAACACCTGGGATCCGGGAATAATGGAGGCCCTGCCTGTTACTGTTTGACCTCCCCTCTTCCTAGCCCTTTACCGGAATAAAAAAACTAGCCAACTGCTTTTCCGGCAAGGAAAACCCATGGTCGGGGGAGATAAATTACAAATAGAGTTGTATGAATAAATGTCTTTCCCAGAAATTGCCGGATATGCCATGCTGGCCTCTAGTCAGGATGGCTGTGTGGTCTGTGGAACCATCTGAGGCATGGCCCTGGTATATTATCGCCTAAGCCCCCTAGGATAGCCATTGGTGTGGTCTTTGAATCACCATTGCCCTTGGTCAACAGAACTTTGACTTGAATGCCCAAACTTCCTTGAATGAACCCAACCAGGTTGTTATTTTCTCCCCTGTACCCAATTGACCTGCCCAGTGGTTCTGTCTGACCCTAGCCTCGGCCCTGGCCCTCAGTATAATGGCCCACATGGTGCTCCCTTTGATTACACTACCCATTGGTTTTTGCTCTCGACTATACAACTGAGCTATTATTATTGGGATCTTGCCAAGGGGCCCTGGTGGTGCATAGCCTACCCTCCACACTCCTATCCAGGTTTATTGATTAGTGTTCCTCTATTAAGGAACTTGGATCAGTTCTTCAGTTGTAGCCATGTTTAAATACATGCCACTCATAGAGCAAGGACACTGTCACCAGAGTGTTCATTAGGCCTCACGATGCAAACAGTTCCATATCCACTACTGAGGTGCTCAAAGATGATACTGTCAACAGTGATATGCCTGATGATGAAGATCTACCCAAAGTCGGGGCCAAAGCTACAGCAATGAACTCCAATAGCCACTGGGTCATGGCATACAGTGGGGAATAAGATGGAATGGTCCATCAGTTTCAGCTACAAATGAGCTTGCTTATGAACATTAAGGATATCCAGCACACCTCTGCTTCACAACAAACCCCTGGCTCTGCCAAACCATGGACCACTGTGGAGTTGAAATTGGCTGTATCCCTGCAACAAGTTGAGTGTCCACTAGGTCCCGAGTCAGCATCAGACATATGGGTGAAATTCGGCCCAGCTGTATAAGGTTTTAAATGATAACTGTATGGGATAATATATGGGAGACTCATTTTTAACCAGTAATATTCACTTCATCCAATGGATTTTTTGTTATACAGCTCAGTTGAACCTCTCCCATATCTACCAGCTTAGCCTGACATTATCTCAAACCAATCTTAGTGCATTGTATGGTAGTTTGGTTAGCAAGAGTATACCCAAGACCCAAGCTGAAAGAGTCACTGAGAAGGCAAAGGAATCTGCTCATGTTGCCAAGCAAAAAAAATGGGCTGGTAAAAAGATTGTGTGGCAATAGTCTTTAACAGGTATATTATCTCTTGGTATATGCTACATTTTGCCCTGCTCAAAACAATACCCTTCCCAATGCCATTGAAAGTAACAAGGTAATCACTTCTCTTACCAACTATTGTGTAAGCTAGTTGGCTCTATTTTGACCAGGCCTCTGAGCCCTAGGCTTTACTTGAATAGGCCATTACATTGCCATAGTCTTTCTCCCTTGGCAACTCCCAGTGCTATTGTGCCCATTTATCAGTTCCTGACTGATACCCAATGGACTCCACCAACCCCTTTATATAATGGTATATACCTTACAGTGCTGCCAATACTATTCTGGACAACTATTTGACATTGACCATACATATCAGTGCTTAAAGAGGCCATGGAAAGTTATTCATTAGCCTACACTCATCTAGTTGATCTCAATATATCTTTATACACTCACTCCCAGATAGTACCTATGAGTCAGGTACCCCTAAATTAATTTTATCACATGTTCATTATTGATAAGTTTGACAGTGGCAACTCCTAGCACTGTGCTAAAAAATCTCCTGCATGGACTTTAATATAGTATTGCCTTGATTTACCACTAAAGTGCCAAAATAACCAAATTGTTAAAGAGTTAAATAGTCACCTGAAGCCAAGGTGATATTGAGATACTCCAAAGTAAGGGGTCAAAGGGGTCAATGGAATCAAGGAAGAATTGTATAAGCTAAGGTTACCTGTCCTTCCAAGAGGGGCAGACAAGAGTTTACTTATATTTAATGATCAAAGTGGAAAGCAAGAGGGAAAATAGTTCATTAGTTATCAGCAAGGTGACTCATGAATAAGATGGAATTATGGACCAATTGGGCTAAGCCAAGTCATGGGAAAGGCTTAGCAAAAGGAAGGAAAGGAAGGATAATGGATTATGGGAATAATGGGAATGAACATAGAAAGAAAAAGGAAAGAGGGGAAATGGGAAAAGGGGAACAGGGTAATGTGGTGTAGGTACTACACCACTGGGTCATAAAAAAGGGGTATATGTAAATGTTTAATATAATTTATTGTTTCTGAGGGGAGCCAAAAGGGAATATATGGGAAAGTTTTAGCCAGGCTGTAAAACAATAAGTCCATTGGATAAGGCAAAAACCACTAGTTAATAATGGGTCTCTCATATTTTCCCATATGCATATGGGAGAAGTTCATATAAGCTGTATAACAAAAAATCCATTAGATAAGGCCAATATTACTAGTTAAAAATGAATTTCCCATATATTCACCCATATACATGTAATGCAAACCCTTATATAGCTGAGCTAAATTTTACCAACATCATCCAAAACCTTATACAGCTGCACTGAATTCCACCCATCTGCATGTGGTAAATGGCAAACACTAATAAAATATCATCTTGCAGCATACTCTTTTTATCATATTCCGGATGTGGATCTGGCTTATAAATGGATGGTTGCACTGTCCATGGCGGTCACTGACTAACTGTTCAATGTAATCCTTAATAACATGTCACCCTTGCGTTTCACCATAATTAAACCACAAATACTGGGTAAAGCAAATCCTCAAATGTCGATTAGTATTAGATCACATCCACACTATTACTACTGCACCCACTGCCAGTATTTCATACTGAATGTATTTAGCCCCTTTTACCATTGTGCTAGCCAGCTCAAAAACCCATAGCAGAGCCATATTCTTACATCAGTGCTCCCGAATGCCATCCCTTTTAACATGTATATCCAGACAGAAATCCATAAAGAATACAAAGAGCCCACTCAACAAATTCATGTATTTGAGCAAGCAGCACACCAATTAACAAGAACATGAGGAGATGAGTACAATACTAGTGATATATCCATATGTTACCCATCCAATACAATATAAATAAGAATGGAAAATATACACATTTTCTGTGGTCTACGAAAATGATAAAAGCAAAAGTAAAGAGTGGATGTATGTCTAGTATAATGCTAACCTTTTGAGGGGCTCCATAGGGACATCCTTGAGAGGGTTAGTAGAGGGAGGAATCCCAGTTTGCTGTCCCCAGACAGTTCACCTTTCTTGGTCAAGTGGTACAGAGGGTTGGGCTTGATCAGTTTCAAGGGGTGTTACCTAGGTTAACTACTCTTAGCCCATCAAGAGTCCCAAGGATAGGCTTCTAATGGTAGATGGGGCTTAGGCTCGGCCAAGCAGGTCCTAGCACTAGGTAGGGGCACAGTACTAACTAATAAATGCTACCAGATGCAGGTATAAATAAGGGACATATGGCAAGTATACTTACTAGTCAATAAAAGGGGAGTGGGTGTATATATAGTTTATTGGGATAAACTAGGGGGTAAGAATAAGTTAAGGAATTTAATAAGTCCCAATGGGGCCCAGTTATATATATGCAGGGACAACTCCAGAGGGAGGTCCCTAGTGAAGGATACTACTAAGACTAAGGTAAGGTAAATAGGCCAACTGGATGGCCATGGGGACTTGGAAGACTCTGATGGTAGCTGGAAGAGTCTTTGGATTGGCACCAGAGTGATTAGTGTGAAATAAGGAGTCTGGAAGGGGAACAGTTATATGATATAGGTTAATCTCATAGTACCAGAGGTGACTATGGGAAGGTTAATATGGTGCTATAAGGCCTAATAAGGACAGATGGCATAAAATCCAGTTTGTCAGATTAGAAGGGCTGACACCTGTTAGCCCCATATTTTTTTATATTTTCAGATTATTTTCAAGCCACGGAGAAGCCTTTCACTGGCACCACCCCTACCATGGTAGTTATACTTAAGCTGGCTGAGCATTAGTGGAAAGTTGTAATTTTGGCAGTTAGCTTGGCCCTGTTGTTCCAGGTTTCCCTTCCCAACAGCTTTTGTATGCATCTAACTAGGATGACCTTAGTTTACCTCACTGCCATTGCTTTCTTAATTACATATTGCTACCACTTAGGCCACTTTTTGTTCAAACTTAGTTGAAGAAAGGGTAGGACCATATCCAACTGAATAGGATTAAAAGTTAATTATATTATCCCTCTCTATAATTTAAGTTAAGTATAAATCCTAACCTACATTGTATTGTTTAATATATTAATCACATATCCTTGTATTGTAGAGGCTCAGATAATTCTTTACAAAGTTGGTAGTCAGCCAACCCATCTCAGAAAATCCTGGCTACACACCATCCAAACAGTGATGTAGATAGTATTCATATTCATGTATATTGAAGCCACTGTGGTCTTACTCACTGTGTATGCCAACCCTGCCTCACCAACAGACTAGCATCCCTAACTCACTTCAGCAATATTTTAACAGGCTACTATTGTATTCACCATCGGGGTCTACTATTTTATGTACTCAGAGGCCAATGCTCAGTCCATTATCAAAAGGAAGCCCAGTTTGCTTCCCCACTGGCTTTAACTATGGGTCATGGAAGCTGTTTTCCATGCCTGGGAGCTCTTCCAGATTTTACTAGATAGCCAGTATTCTAACAATAGTCAGCTTGGCACCAATTTATTTGCCTATTACATCATATTAGGTATAGTGGTCACCAAGTTACTGTTAGCCATTCTCAGCATCACTATTCCACTCTTTACCATGTGGCATCATTCTGAGGGCATTTTTTTCAACAGTTAGCTCACCTTGGGACCCAGGTACATCAAAAATTGGGGGGAAAGAATCTGCTTTAACAAACAAAGGCTCTGGTGATGTCCCCCCACCCCATTACTCAGTATGGGTGGCTTACACCCAAATACTTCATATTATTTGTGGCCAGG
>JANBQC010000803.1:0-10315 GCA_027576995.1 Dimargaris cristalligena
AAGGGCAAGATGCACCTAATCTGTGCCACGGGCCCTGAGAAGGTGACCGGCAAATGTATTGCCGAGGAGGCCAGCAGCGCACTGGACACCAAGTTCGAGTTCAAGCGCATTTCCATGGACGAGCTCAAGCACTGCCTCAAGGAACACGGCTACCTGCGTGAGGAGGAGATTTCATGTATGGTGGAGATTTTTGAGCACATCAACAAGGGCCACATGGATGAAGTGACCAAGGACCTCGAGAAGATGCTAGGCCACAAGCCCACCACAGTCAAGCAGTTCTTCCAGCACTACGAGAAGGACTTCAAGCCCCAGCACTAGGCAGCTGGAGTACAATGATCTTATTGACTTGGGTATACCGGGTTACTGTCACATCTTGTTGCACCCCAAACTACTCATTACTTTGTTTTTCTAGTCCTTTTTGCATGATTATCTGGACCATTTATCCTACGGTTTGTTGCATGTAGCCTTGCTTGATTCGAGATCCGTAAATTGCACCTTAGTGAATGCCAATAAAAATAAAATCAGCCGCAATAGCTACAACAACTGATGGCCCTAACAGCAATGCGAACGATGATTCATTGGGTTATACAAATAATATAAAAATGACTAATAGCTAATTTGAGCTTGTGTCAGGGTGTCCGTTACATATATATCGTTGGATCGGGTGGGGGAATTCATTATAGGATAAAGCGGCATTATCATAGATCCACTGTCGATTTCGGTTTGAACTTGCGAGCGACTCTTTCGCTGGTGGTGAATCTGAATTGGTCCCCGAAAATAGAATATACCATGTTCTTGTAGGTAAAGCAAAAGACGGTGGCGGCCTTCGATAAAGCTAAAGTGGACGAAAAGGATAGTCGACATTCCCATAATAGGGCCATAAATCGGTTATTAGAGTGTCGTTCAAAATATCCTGTTATTCAGTACTTGCGTCTATACTGGGCATATTGTAATCGAAGCGACTAGGTAGGGACTATTCTAACTTACATTTCAGCTCATCGTTTTTAGTTATAACTTTAAACATATTTTTCGTTTCCTGAACAACGATTCCCCGCTGGCCCACCAGACTTGGGCACTTGGATTTGACGACTGATGGAGATGGGTAAGAAGCGTTGTTAAACGTTATTTAGTTTTCTATTCGGCCAAAAAAAAACCCACAAATTTAGATCGGAATACTTGCCGAACCACGCGCAGGCCTGCCCTTGTCTAACTCGCCGACGGAATTATAATCCCAACTTAAACTTACCTGTTAGGATACAGCCGTGAAGATCGGCTTTAAGTATTTTTTCCAGTGAAGCTTGGCTAGTGCCCGTGATATTCAAGGCGCCCATGTACTGGTTCCACAGCTCATGTAGCGGTTCGAATAGGGCATATCTGGTATGAGGCAGTGAATTGAATGTCGGGACATCGGATTTAGCAATGGGTAAGTATCGTATTTACAACAGCGCTCTATCTAGGTGGCTTATACCATAGGTCCCATTGAGAACGAATTCTAACTACACCTCCAAGGGGAATATCACCATCGAAAACAATCGACGTCTATAAGATATTAGAATAAAATAAAATTTAAACCTACTTTTGACTGGCCTTGGGGATATCGTATACCCGTAAAAGCTGTTTTTGTCTATTAGATATTTGCTTGGATTTCCAGCCCGGAGGCAGTTTCAAATGAGCAAGTTCACCTCCTTTACTTTCTAAAGCCTGTTGGGCCAGTCGCTTCTGGGTGTTCGAGCTTCTACTTGGAGGGGCCAGCAGTACATGGCCACGGTGAAGAAGCTCTTGGAAGCTACTCTTAGCATTGCCTCGTTCCAACGCAGCTTCAACGAAGAACTGGTCGAGAAGCATGCGTTGGGCGACGTTCATCACCTCATTTTGCATTGGTACGACTGGGGCATCCCAAGTGGACGGGGAATCGTTGGACCCGCGTGACACGTCCGCGATGGACGAGTAGTCGCTAGGTTTGGGCGACATGATCGTGGCAGGTGAGAGTCTGTCGGATTAGGGTAGAATGATCGTGACGGGCGAAGGGGGAAATGCAAGGTAAGAAAGTCGTTGGATTAAAACGTTTAATATATTGGGAAAAGTTCGACCTAACTGCATAGCGAAGATTCCACTGGACAAGGCACAAATGAGTCTCCCACCTGTTTGCCCATACACATCCCAAAACCCTCTACAGTTGTTGGACAGAATTTCACCCATATCGAGTAACTCCAGTCTTTCGATAGGTGGTTGTTTATTCTCTCGTTTTACTTGTTTTAATTATAACTGGGTAGTGCAACTGCCAAACGGACGGAACAGCTGTGAAATGAACCGACCACGTGACCCGTTATCTCAGGAGATCCCCCGCCCAGCGATGAGCAAAGTTACCGACCCGATCAACCCTGAAACCGAACCTAAGGTATAGACCCGGAAATATTACCTGAAAATCAAGATTCAATAAATTTTAAATAAAATCATGATTTAATTATGTACACTAACCGGGTGGTGCAATGGGGGCCGAGGGGGGTTTGACTTAACTATGGGTAGTTCGATTGAGTTGGAACTATGAGTACTCACAATTTGCAATAAAGGTTAATTTAGATATTTATTTTATTGACACATAGCAAGCTTGAGGTGGTGCAGGCGCCTTTTTCTTTTATCACTCTGCTCCGATGCGTGGGTCGGGTGGGCTGACTACCATTCACTGGGCGTGTCGAGGTCCTGCTCTGTCGAGAAATCTGGCGACTTGTCGGTCTCCCAGTAGTTGGCCTCGGCCAGCAGTTGCAACAGTCCCCATTTTAACTCCCCCCTTGGATCCAAGCACACGTCAAACCCCCCGGTCTCCTTCGACTAAATTGGTAGACTATGGTTGAATACACCTGGTGCTTACTCGAAGGTGGAGGGGTATGTGTGTGGGAGTGGACTTATTCATTCCTATACAATCTGTACATGTTCGGGCGCTCTGTTGATCATCCGCATTTCACATTCCTCTCCCTTATGACAATATGCTCTTTATTAGAATAAATCGCACCATAGAGGGAACGAGAAGAGTAATCTGCCGTTTGGTGCATCTACGGGGTTGAACCAAGGCAGTCACAATGATGACGGTTCATCGTTTAATAAAGCAGGTAAATCAACGACCGGCATGCGGGGGGGGGGGGTTCACTACACCTCCCTTGCCCATACCCAATATTTATATATCATAATCCTTTTCGGTGTGGCCATTAGCTCTCTATCGAGTCTACACCGCACCGGAGCAAAAGTGGAAAGGAAGGTGAGGAAAGGGATCACTTACGTTCATGTGGCTACTCCGAACCAATTGATTATGCCTGTTTCATAGCCCATGCCGGAGTCCAAGCTAATTTAAGATACTGATTTTTACGGTTCAGGCTGTATATGTTGTATATTGGTAAAGAAGCTCGTAATTCTTTGAGTTTCGTCGAGTCCGAATCTCTCCTACTAGTATTTAGAAATAGCAGCTAAGAGGTCTACGAAAGTACGTGCGACGGTCTCACTACGGCTCAGTACGACACATTACATTTTACTTACCACTCTCTCTACATACACTACCCCTTCTCCACGGATTTTATAACTATGCCGGTGGGGTCGTTGCCGAAAAATAATAATACATAAGCTAACAGGGCGGACATGAAACACACCCTTGTCATATTCAGGCGATCTATAATACACATACATATATAGATAGATAATCGCAGTATTTGGAAAACTGCAGCTTGCTTCATATTTCCTATCCTGTATCCGGTCCCGATTATAGGTGAATCATTCTTGGCAAAACTTTTCTCGATTCCGCAAGTTGCTCAAAGAAGAGGATACATTGCTGTAATTTAGTATCTCCTCCCCCTCCACCTTTCCTCTTGCGCCATACAGGGTATACAGTACTAAATCTGGCTGGCTTAATGGGCCCGATTTGACTAGCATTAAAGAAAATTTTCGCTTTTTTTTTTGACTGGAACTTATTCAATATTATTTACACAAGCGGGTTGTTTTATCTCATAGCTGGGGGTTTTGGGTCAATTGGCGCATGCTTAACGATACTATAGAGACAAAAATCGGGATACCCTTTCGATTTATTCCGCCCGCTTAATTAAATTAAATTAAATTAAATCAAATCAAATCAATATGTATGTGTGCATCATGATGTCGGAGATGGTAGAGCAAGTCATTCTATAATCACATTTACAGCAATGATTCGGATTTCCTCCCGATCTTTGTTATCATATTAATATCTCCTTTAGGATAATGACCAAGCCCGAGTGGATCGTCCCGATCGGTTGTTATTACTATCCTAGGGAGGTCGCTGCTCCCAGTAGCAACCAAGGGACGGAGGATGCGCCTACGCATTTCTTCGCCATGACTGACCCCTCCTTCCTTCGGCTACTGCTGCTTCGCCCTAGTCTGCTAGCGGAGACAGGCGGACTATCCAACAAGATCCCCCTTCCCTGAGATTTCTCCCGCAGGTATATTTATATTTATATATGAAGCCAGCCGGAGTTCTGTTAACCGCTAATTATCTATCATTTCATCTCTCGACTCGCCTCCCCCACCTTTTTGCTCCCGTACAATCTTAACCACTGTATTTATTCTATTGCCTTAGCAAATTTGCGACCTATTGTATTTGGCCTGTTCATTTATTTTTGAACCTTCCTATACTACACCTCCACTCTTACGACCTCACCATGAACCTTGTATTTCGTTACCAACTCGTCTTGGTGGTCTTGTTAGTATGTTTAAGCCATGTGATGGTTGTGCACGGCGGACTCGTCAGCGTCGTCAGCAATAAGTTCAATGCTATAAAGACGGATTGGAATAAAAGAAGAGCCGATAGCAAAAGACACCAAAACGCTAAGATGGACAAATACGAAAATTATGGATCCTGATCTTACCTCTCAGATTCTATTCACCCATTTTCGCGTGTACCTGTTCTCCTCGCTTCGTTTTACTCACTTTGGCTGGTCCAGATGCCCTCCCCTCATATATACATTTAACCCCGCAGCTTCTATAAACCATTTAACAATATAGCCGTAGGTATATCGGTTTATTGCGGGGCTTCCCCAGTATCATTTTTCAATAAACTCCGATTGGCAATAACCCGTGATGGCTGTAGATGGTCTAGTATATGCCCCCTCCCTTATTAAAAAAAATTCCAACTGATCCTCCTCCTTCATGATACCAGTGAGAGCTGTCGAAATTTAAATGATTCCCCTTAGGTCGCTGCTTCGTATAGTACAAGCCAGACTGAATCAAACCAAACCCATATACACCACAACACAGTGTATGCTGCTGCGTCACTGCCTCTCCCACCAGGCACAGTAGCTCCGACTCTCAGCCCAGTTCACTTCTAAGTTGATTTTATGCCCAGCGGGATTCCCCCTTTGGTGGTTACTTCTCCCTGGCCTGGTCTACATTTCTTCACCCTTCTTCTCTAAGACTGAATTATTCTCTTAGATATATATTCACTATTAACGAATGCCCTAGTTTAACCCAATGCCCAACCAATCAGAAAACACTCCTACACATTATCTACACTGTAGTTGAGTCCCAGTGGCAGACCCAATAGTTGCATTTTCTAGAGTTGACTTTGCTCCATTTTTTATTTCTATTTTTTTAAAATAGCTACTCTCATTGCACAATTTGGCCCTTTCTAAAGACCAGTTGCTGCCAGTGTCCTCCCAGTGCCTCTACAACCCTCACCTCAGCCATGACTACCCAATCCCATACCCTACTCTGCCGCATGAAGAGAGAGTGGGAGATACTGACCCAGAATCTCCCAGCAGGCATTATATGCCACCCTGAAGGCAATTTGTTGATGCATTGGAAAGCCCTGATTAAAGGCCCTCACGATACCCCTTACAAGGGTGGCCGGTTTGAACTCTGCGTCGTTATACCTGACAGGTAAGCATATAACAACACTTGGCTCCTTCAAAACAAACCGGTGAACCATAGCCTGTCTTAGCCCATGGGCTCTTTTTTTCTATTATACAGATAGTTGTTGCCCTGAATGGGGTACCATATCATCTAATTCTGTAGTTTGGAGTAATAACGACAATATATTCCTTGATCCAGTTAGTTATTTACCCGGCCTTCACATTGATATCTGATATATCTCATGTGGATGGAACATATCTGCTTCGTTATCCTCCATGATCATAGGTATCCATATGTGCCCCCACAAATCCAATTTGTGACCTCAGTCTACCACCCCAACATCAACTGGGAAGGCCACATTTGCCTCAACCTTCTTAAAATGCCCCCCAAAGTAAGCACAGCTGATCCCCGACCATAGTGATTGGTCCCTTGGTCACCAGCAATTGAATACATGATTGCAAATGCTCAAGAGGTAGAGCTTTACCCGCACATATCCCTTGGCCACTCATCACTATTATGGGTCCTATTCCTCTATTTGTAAATCACCATGTAGGGAGGCTGGAGGCTGGCATTAAATGTATCAACCGTCTTGACCTCCCTCTACCTACTTCTGTCCAAGCCAAATCCCAATGATCCACTTCTAGCCCATGTGGTAAGTAATCATGTATCTGCTCACATTTAAGCTGGGGTCCAGCACGATATGACATAGCATATTAGTTTTTATCACTTGATAAAGATTTCATTATATCAACTACTCAATTCAGTGTAGCATATATGTTTTCTGCATAATTTGGGTGGCTAACCCAAGTGCAACAAATCAAACTACTTTACTTTATATATGGCATTGCTTACCAGTGGATTTTTATGTCTAGGCGGCTGAATTTTGGGAAAACCAGTCACTGTTCAATGAAAAGGCATGGAGATGGACTTTGCAATATGCCACTAATCAGAATAATGAAGATTCAACAGTCCTGGCTTCTGATGAAACGGGTATGGAGGAAAATCTAGAAGTCCCGGCTGCCGCAGCCCTACCAATAGTCCTAATGGTCCCACAATTGCCTGCCCAAGTTGCTAAAGACCAAAAGCACTCAAATCTTAAGCTAAAGCGATCGAAAAATAGTATGGCATCTTCTATGCCTTCAACCAATAGCCCAGTGAAGAAGGATCAGCCAGCGCCTCAAGCAACTATGCTGATGGCCACTCCTGCCAAACAGACATCTAAAGCCTGGAAAGTCACCACAGTGGACCCCCCTAAATCCACTAAGAGACCAAAAGCAACACCAGCTGTTACCAAAGGAAAAAAACAGGTCTTGTCTGAGACTCGGGTCCTTAAAACCTGTAAGTATATACTCGCTTGATTTAACCCTGTACATCCCATGAATGCTATATTTGTTTGCCTGGCTAGAGCCCTAGTACTTCTCAAATGCATGGGTCCCTCACTTGCAAACGGCCTATTGGTATCAACTAACTTGACTGATGCTATAATGTCATTTTTATATATTATAACCAGCTCCCTTGAAGACCACAGTTGTAGTAACTCCGGCCACATCTTCCTCCAGCCCATGCATGGTGAAACAACCCAAGCCTCCAAATTTACTGTTGTCACCCCCCACTATTTCTCCAATGCCCCCAACTTTGGAGGTATCACTCGATGCCCCAGTTCCCAAGCCCATAGTTTGCTCATACAGCTATGAGAATTTAAAAGAGGAGTTTGGTGATATTCCCAACATTTTATCTGCCACTGTTCAAGGCAAGCATCATATTTTTAAGCGAGGCACCTACGACCAATCCAAGAAACTACGCCATGATTAATTGGTGGGGAAATTGATCTTGAATGATTTATTTTACATCCACCCCCATACTCTTACATCCCCATTTCATCAATCATTGTTTTATGATTCATCAATTGCTTGATTGATAACTTCACCTGTACTATATATGATACATCTGAGTATTGTCTGCTGCATTCTAAACTCCTGCCATTGCTTCATCATTTTATACCCACCTCCTTGGCATTAAAGCATGGTGGCATTAGTTTTTTTTACCATTGGTATTTCATTAATAGATCTTCCTGCATTCAATATTAAAAAGGTCATGCAGAAATGTTTTGGGTTTAGGGGATCTCCATCTTGATACTGGCTGGTAGAGCATGTCTTGCAATTCCTAGTGCAGCTGCCCAACAAACAGAACCAACCACATGTCCAGTTATCCCAGGATATCCCGCCGAGCAATAAACAAATAGTTACCAACTCAATTAAACCCGAAACCAAACAGGGTCTAAAACTAAAAATATTGCCCGAAAACCAGGGTTTGGCATGTTTTAATAAAATCATAGTTTACACTTTAAACTAATTGTATAGTCCCCATCTTTAAAACCCCCCTCTCAGATCCAAGCACATGGTAAACCACCTGGGCCCCCTCAACTGAATGGTTATAGTAGAAGGGATGTAAGAGCTTCCCCAGCTGAGTGCAATTGGTGCTAGCATCAACACGGGCAATCTGGCCATTCTCAATTATCAAAGAAGAGGTCCCATTTTGTATGCCCTATTGCAATAGGAATCTATATCAGTCATAGTGAATAGTGGCAGAATGGCTCTTAGGGACACCACGAGCTATCTGCAAAATAAGTAGACAGAACTGCTTAAGAAAAAGCCTTACAATAATGAGTCGTATTTACCCTATCCAGTGAATTTATTGGTATACAGCCTGGTTGAACCTCTCCCACATACCCTATTTAACTGTCAGCCCATATCCACCCGTACTCCAACCTAGCTTGTATAAGAATCAAAGCCTCAACTGCATTGCAATTACATTGCCCCATTACACAATAACAAATTGTACTCAAATTATACATGACAAACCTCTGGCCACCATTGTTGATATTGCAATCCAGCAGTAATCTTTGCACTTATTGTCATTGTATAAATACCGATAGAACCACTACTCTATTAATGTGGTTGGCCATAGTCCTGTCTCTCTGAAATTACCTGCTTAGTATCAATGAATTTGTGTTATTTAGAATACTACTGACATTCCCCCTTTAATCCTTACATCTTTGGTGATAGGATACCATAACTCCCTCTGTATTTGTGTTCTCTCAACCCCCTCCCCTACCTTTGGCCCACATACCTCTGCAGCCTAATAAGCCATATACAAATCAAATGGGGATTTCATTTGATCTTATTAATTATGCTGTAACACTATCCTGCCTAGTCCAAATCCCCCCAGCTGCCTCTCCCATCATTACCAATGACAAAAATTATACACCTATCTTAATAAAATTGGATTGTCAGGTGATACCACCAATCTTCCACCAGTGTATTGGTCTATGTATGGTCACTCGTATAAGTAAATGTTCCAGAAACATGTCCATTTTTTGAGTAATACACTACTTTATCGTTTCACCAAACTATGTAAATTGGGCTTAACTATCCTCATGGGGAGTACCTGTCCTGGGTATATTGCCAATCATCAATAGAACCATGCATCTTGATACTCTATTCCTCCAATCTGTTCAATAATCAACTGTACCCAGCATCTCGTGGTGTGATTGTGGTATACTAATGGCTATTCTGAAGTTCATAACTTGCAGATTATTCCTCAAACCCAGAATCTCTCCAACCCAAAAAAATCCAGACTGTATTGTGTGTAGCACTAGTACAAATCCGGCTACAACAACACCAGACAATTACTACAATAGTAAATATGAAAAGGAAATCCCCAGATGGCCATGGCTAATCCACAAGTGCAATGTCAGAATGAGGAAAAAACCATTAAGGAACACCCCGGAAAATGATTACAAAGTCAAATACACTCCAATATGGATGTCTTTAGTAATAGTGAAAACAAGAATCGTGCCTGGATACAGCTGTCATGTATTACATCCATATCTAGAACAACCCTACCACTGCGAGAATTCAACTAAATTGGCATAATATCTGCTATGGATAGGTTAGCCACCCCCCCCCAATTATTCAATAGTCTGAACAGTGTTTCTTAAAAACAGGGTTGCTGAGAATAGGATTGTTTGATGGGCTGGTAGCTGACGAACATTCTTAAAAACTCACAGAATACCAATTACTAAGGCTCAAAATGGTTCCACATAGGTTGGTAATTACTGGATTGTTATTTTAGGCTCCCAAAATTGGGTTACTGTTTTATAATTTGAGAGTACTTCTAGCTTATATTACTGAAATTGTTGCTGTGGTGAACTTACCACATTTTTAACCTACTTTTATTTTTAATCCATTTTTCGCACTTATCGGAAGTACGCCCCTGATGAGTGAATGAGCCCCTGCACCTGCCCCTAATGACTATGGTCATTTTTCCTCCATTTTTATTATTATATTGTTTTTTCTATTATTATATTTTACACCCTTGACTGTGATGCACCCCTGCCCCTGACCGGATGATACCCCTGCATTCACACAGCCCCTGGCCCAACTGCGCC
>JANBQC010000805.1:0-10283 GCA_027576995.1 Dimargaris cristalligena
GCTGGGCATATAAACCGTTGGTTATAGTCCACCTCTTATTGGGGGCTACTTTTTCGGATAGATGTTGCCTGATCATGTTAACGTATAATTTTCATCAGTGATGGACCTTTGCCTTCCAACGTGGGATAGGTTCCGATCTGCTGTATACTGAAAAATCCAGTTGCGATTAAACTGACTTGACTGGTCCAAAAAAATCCCACCGACATTAGTATTATTCCCATTTCTTTCCAAGCTATACGCAGTTGTGCTGATTTTCATCCAAATCAAACCAAATTGGTTGGACCACACATCCAGTCGTGGAGGGTGTATTGATGACTTGTTCGTCGTTGGCACCTCGTATAACCGACGGCAACACCGTTAAATTAGCGTAAGCTTAAACCTAGTTCATTTCATATCGAGTAATACTGGTGACAAATTGCGGTCCCCTCCTCCCCCTTAGAAAACCCCCCAAAAATGAGAGCTGGATCATTTCACACTCCGTCGACTCCCCTTAGTACTCCGCTCCCTTAATGCCCCCTGAACGCGTGCAGTCCGATAAATATATCTATATCTATATAAATACACTATTTCTTTTTCCAACTACCAGTCCTCGCATTCACCAACATTCATGGACGCCGTCTTTCCTATCGATTACCTTCCTCACACTCCTTCGTCTTGGCTACATTATTAACTTTCTATTTTTTCTTCTGGTTTCTTACTACTTATTACCCTTAGGGACCATTCGCCACTGTATATAATCCCTCATTGGTGGAGATTCCCTTTTACCTCAACCCACCCACATCCTTAGCCATGTCCCTTCCTAATGGGTCTAAAAAGCGGCCGCGCCCCCGCGAATCCACTGGTTCCGAAAAAGCCGGTGCCGACTCCTCCCCCCGTTCGGCCAACCACCACAAAATCAAGATTCTCTGCCGGGTGCGGCCCTTCCTCCCGCAGGAACAGGCCGATGACTGTATTGTCACCGCCGACCGGACCATCAAGATCGTCAACCAGCGCAACCCCGACGAAGTGTTCATGTACCATTTCGATGCCTGCTACGCCGCCACCGCCAACCAATGCGATATTTTCCAAAGGAACGTTCGGCCGTTGGTGGACGAGGCTTACCAGGGCCTGGATGCCACCATCTTTTGTTACGGAGTGACCGGGGCGGGCAAAACGCATACCATCCAGGGCGATAATTCGAATCCGGGGCTGATACCCCGGACCATTGAGTACCTGTTCGCCAACCGTAAGATGAGGAACAAGCTCAAGTACGTGGTCAGTTTCACGTACTTTGAGATTTACAAAGAAGCCGTGTTCGATCTATTAGTCCCCCGGGAGACCCAAAATGTAAGTGTGGGCATTTGTATATCTTGTCATCCTGGTAGGTTCATTCAAGCGCAATTAATCTGGCATATCCCCTAGTCTAAGTCTATCCCTTCCTTTGGCCATCGTCTCCGTCTCACTCATGTCGCTCATCTCCCACCTAATGCCCTTTCCCTGCCTCTAGTCCTCGGGTCTGCCTATCCGGGAAGATGCCAACCACAACATATTTGTTCCCAACCTTACTGAACAGTCCATCTCCTCCTACGCCGAATTCCAAAAATACTTCGCCACCGCTTGCAAGAACCGATCCACCGCCAGTACCAAACTAAACGTAGCCTCCAGTCGTTCCCACGCGGTCCTGACCGTCCAAATCCACTGGGATGATCCCCTGAAGAACACTACTCTCCGCGGCCGCGTGCATCTGATTGATCTCGCCGGTTCCGAAGACAACCGGCGGACCGAAAACGGCAAAGACCGCATGGCCGAGAGCGGCGCCATCAACAAGTCGTTGTTCGTGCTAGGCCAGGTAGTGGAGGCCCTTAATTCCGGCGCCCATCGTATTCCGTACCGGGACTCTAAAATGACTCGCATTCTCCAGTCGTCCCTGGGCGGCCGGAGTTTGGGTATGATGATCGTTAATGTCGCCCCCGGCCAGAAATTTTTTGTGGATACTTACAATACGTTAAATTTCGCAACCAAATCGAAACAAATTGTCAACAAGACGCAGGTTCACGAATTCGCCCAACCCGCTACTAACAACCCGGACCGGGCGGTGGAGTTGAAACGGGGAGCGGTGGGGCTGGGTCGGGCCCAACGGGGCGATGAAAACTCCGATCCGGTTCGTAAACGACCCCGACATCATTCGGATGGTGCCCCGCCCGGCTTAATCGCCCGGAACAAAGCGGCTAAACCAGGCGCTCTACCCGCCCGAGCGCACCGATTATCCGGTGACCGTCCTCTCCCCACCCGGATTAGTGCCGGCGGGATCGCCCGGGGGGCTTCAGCGGCGCAGCCGTACTTAATGGGTCGTAACTTGGCTGACTTCGAAGCCGAACTCGAGTCTCGGGTCGAACAAATCATGGAAAAGAAAGTCAAAGAACTGAAACGCCAGCGGGTTCTCCAGCCGACTCCAGCGCCGTCCCGGGCTAATCCGACAGCCTCCGATACGATGGTTGGTGATGCCCAAAGCATGGCGTCTTCCGACCTCCCGACCATTCAGGAGCGCCTGGCCCTTCTGGAAAAACGGCTGGCCAGTCAGACTAGTAGCGAAGGGATACTCGACCTCCTCAGTCCCATGACTAAACACAAGAATGCGCGGGCCTACGTGAAACGGGGCAAACTCCTCGAAAAACAGGGTAAAATCGATGAGGCGCTGAGCCATTTCGAACGGGCCGTCGAGTTTGTGCCCGACCGGAATACATTACTTAAATATATCCAAAAAATGAAGAAAAAACACGGGCTATTAACTGGTTCGAACGAGGCTCTGATTCCGGATACGCCATTGACTTCACACTGTACCACGGTCACCAATGCGGTCGTCTTATCTCCCCCAATACCACCGGCCCAGCGTAGCTCTTTGGATCCCGCGAAACCAAATCGGACGAGTTCAGCTGATATTCCTCTCCTCCATCGACTCATGGCTGCCGCCGAACCCGCAGGACGATCGGCCGCTGTCGCTGCCACTGCCTCTACCACTTCTACGACTACGGCAAAACCTGTCCCCACCACTACCTCAACCTCCCTTTTCGCTACCACACGACCTAATATTTTGACCAAACCCGGCCGTCCAAGGGGTAATAGCGGTAAGGACCGGACATCCGTTCAACATTCCAACGCGTCCAGGACTCCACCACTCGGTACAACGGTCGCTACCGCTACCACTGCCCCTGGCGCCAAGGGGCCGGCTGAGAATGATGGCCCCACCGTGGGCCGATCCCTTATGGATCTAACCCCCATGAGCATGGACGAAGACCCCCGGCCCCCATTCCTCAATATCACCCACGCCCCCCAACTACTCCCACAGGATGGTGATAGCCACCCCCACCACCATGACGACCTTGATCACTCACCACCCCCCTCAGACCCAGCCCCGCGGAAAACGCACCGTAGTACCACCGATGTGCTAGCGATCCTGAACCAGGCGGACCTACGGGTCATCATGGGCCTTAAGGGGATTGGCAAGAAACGGGCCGAATTAATCCGGGATTACGTCCATGCCGAAGGTCCGCTGGAGCATTTGAGTGAGTTGGCGTTCATTGGGTTAAAGCAAAGCGTGATTGGCAAACTCACCGAGATTGACTAAGGTGGGTTTGTCAGGGGACGGGGGGGAGGACAATTCTTCAGTAAGGTTCCCGAATACTGTCACTACGTTACCTATATATGTATATGGTTATATCCGGGGGGTGCTGATAGCAATGTTCTTAAATATAGATTATTTGCCAATGCCATGTTGAAAATCTACTCGCGTATCTTAATTTATCATGTGTTATATTAGCTGGACACCCCGCTTCTTTCCTTTCACGAACTACCGAATATATCCCCGATCTAGAGTCAATAAAATCTGCATACATTGCTTTTGGACAATCGAATCTAGCTATTTTATATTTATTTTGACACCAATTTATCGTTTACTCCTTAGTGATATAGTGCTGGTTAAATAGGAGCTGATCTAACTTACTAGACTTACGCGGCCATTCTCCATCTTGAATATATGTATATGTTTATTATTAAACCGAGATTGGGATCGATTCTTAAATATCTGAATGGATTACATGTGAGGCGAGCGACCCAGGTAGTGAAGAGGTATAAAGAAAATGGCGATAAGCCGATGACAGAGAAGCGATGGTAAAACGAGGTCGCAGAGTGCAAGGAAATCCAACAACAACAAAAAGAGTGCAAAAATATAGTGGGTTGAACTCTTTTCAAACTATATAATGTGGTGGCACAGTGATGAAGTAAAATACCAAATGCCAAAATGAGATAAATGGAGAGAGGGGCGAGATAGGTCATGTTATAGCCATGAGGTAATAAACAAAACGGAGGATCCGTGTGTTTAAGATTCTCAGAACGAAAGGCCAATAAAATTGGTAAAGCCTCCCCAACCGAAACAGCCTCGCGGAAAATGGGGAACTCCAAAATAAAGGGTTAGGTGTATAATTTTAATAATAATTGCTTATCCGATTCCCCCTTCTAGCACAGTAGATGGAAAAGCTGGGTGGGCGCACATTGCCAAATGTTAACAAAACGGAGGAAGTAGCTATTGGGTAGCTTACACGCTAAACAACTCAGGTTGTATTATTATTTTTTGCTGCGCCGTTTCCGGGGAGTCCGTTGACGGCGAGATGAAGTTTGCGATACGTTATCACTGGTATGGTCAGTATGGGAAACCTCGCCCTCAACAGGCAGCGATTGGTTACCGGTTGTTTCGTTGATCGGAACAGCACGGTCACTCTCGGGAGCTGGGTGGTCACAGCCATCCGCCTTCTCCTTCAAGCTGGGGCCTTCGGTATCACTTGGGTGCTCTCCCAAGGAACCGGTCGGAGAAGACAGGGATTCCTTTTTAACCACATGGGGGTTAGGTGTGGCACCGGACGAGCGACGGGTGGTGATATTGCCGATTCGAAGGCCATTGTTCATCGAGGCGTATTCCACATCATCATCATCGGTATCGGTGTGCTCAGACACGGTATGGGTACGGCGACGGGTCGACTGGGGGTTGGGCCCACTTTGGCTTTGATCCGAGACCGAGCGATCCGAATCCGAGCCACTATGCGAAGCAGCATCGCTGTGGTCGTCACTATCGGGTGATATGGCGGATGTAAGGGCCGATTTCTTGAGAAGATGGGCAGGCATCGTTTGGCGCCGCAGGTATTCCGCACGCAGATGGTCGGACTTATTCTGGGCCGACGGGCTATCTACCGCCGATTCGTTATTAGAATTGTGGGTGACATTGGGAGGCGACAGAGGACGTCCGCTACCCATCATGGGGCCGGCCATCGAATGCCGGGGACCGGTGCGTTTAGGGCCCAGCAAAGCGGGCGGCAGCGCCCCCTTTTTACCGTTGAAAAACCCGCATTTGGGGCACACGTATTGGATCGATTGGATTTCTTCGGGTAGGGCCAGGCCATTGTGAGCGAAGCAGTTCCGGCAGATCAAAGCGTATTTGGTTTCGGGGCCTTCGTCACCTACAATCTTATCAACCAATTTGTCGTACCAAGGGCGGGACATGGGGGAGGCGCTGTTGGGTGGGAGATGGGGGCCGGCAAATGACCCGGGGGGACCACGCGGCGGGAAAGAAACCGAGTTAACGGGGCGATTCATGGGACCACCAGCCTGGGGACCAAGGCCTGAGGCGGGCGGACTAGAAGGATTTCGAGGGGAAGTGGGGGGAAGCTGAACGCCCGGGGCACCGCCGTTAGGCCGAGTAGTGGCCGGGGGGAGGGGGTGTCCGGCGGTAGGGTGCCGTTGACGCAAGTTGGCCGCGGGACTAGACATGGGGGGCCGTTTGCCGGCCGGGCCATTCGGACCACCCGCCAGGCCCAGGTTTTTAGCCGCACGCTGGGCGTCAGGGTTAACGGGCGGCTTGTTGGTCACGTCGTACCGTTCGAGGAGGTTCCGGGTCGAATAATAAGCGGTCTTCTTCTTCAGCTCCTCCACTTTGGTCCGCTGCTTTTCCTTCAGGGACACAATATAGGCTTCCTGGCTGGCCTGACGCCGCCGGTACCACAGCTGGATCAGCCGCCGGGAGTAGAAAATGACCAATGGGCCCAAGGGTATGGGGGCGAACTGATACAGCCACGTCTGCAAGGGTTCGTGGGGCTGATTCAGGTAGGCGTAAAATACCATGGCGTAGACGGCGTAACCGAACATCGAGTAGATTAGAAAGACCACGACCCATTTATTCTCACGCAGCTTTATTTCGGCCAGGTTGGTCTGGGCCCGGTGGATTTTTTCGTCGAGGTCGGCGAGGACCTGTTCGTAGTCGGTGTCGCCCGACCCGCGGAATAGGGAGAGTACAGCGCCCATGGCGTGGCGGACAGTGAAGGAAAGGGATAACCGGAAAGCCGTGATATTGGAATGGAAGAATGCTAGAGTGCCAAGAATGGGGGAGGGGATGGCAGGTTAATATTAATAGTGGCGGAGTCGAACGGGAAAATGGGGGTTCGCCAAAACTACGGGATGGTATACAAAAAAAGATAGGGAGAGAGTTACACCTGAGGCAGGTTGAACAAGCCAGTTAATATAAGTGACTTTCGGTAGCAGCCAGGATCTCGCGAAGAGGTTGGGGAGAGTAAAGGAAACTCGGGCGACGCTGGGTTAATCAAGGACCCATCAATCGACGTTCTGGTACAGGGAAGAGTGGCAGGTAAGGCCGAAGGACCAGGGCTCCGAACAATATAATTATAACAACGGCCGTTCTTTTACAAGCGACACTCAGAATACTAACAATTCAACTGTGGGGACAATAGACCAAGGGAAATGACGGGTGCTTTCGAAACAGTGGCCTGGAGGGAATTGGTTGGCAAAAGGAAATAAAGTAGGGAAGAAAAGGGTCCAGGGCAAGGGTACTTCGCCCCAGGCTATTGGTCTGTGTGACACGAGAGGTAAACGCCGCATACATTCTACACGCCATCTGGCTATATAAATGTGCATGTACTCGTGCATAAAAGTTCAGTTGGTTAATGCTGCTGGCCTAAAATCACACAAAATGGCGTCGGCCGCCGAGCCATACTTTCTTACTATGAAGTCATTATAAACGGTCGTGGATTATTATAGCCTGGCCCAACGGCGGATTTGTAATCGGGGGAAGACCTATGGCCCAGCCCTTTGGAATACGACCCACACTTTTGGCGACTATTAAACCCCATCTACCGGCCACCTACCAGTTTAATCTCCAAATTGGCTGATCCTGTTTGCCTCTACTCCATTCACCCAAGAGAGGAAGGTATTCCTTTAACCAGTCGTGGATTTCCTCTAACCCAATTGTGCCCTCTTGGCCCATCCATGTGGCCACACATTCACCCCCCTGAAAAGCATTTATTTTGAAATGGTCGGCATGTCTACTTGATTTAAAGCACAGGTTTAAGTACTGAGCTCCTTGGTCTTTGAATGGGTGAACTATGGCCTGATTGGGACTGATTAGGGGGTGGACTCGACCACTCCATTATTAAATTTTACTAGGCAGCATCACTAGGGTATTTCTGGTTAATAAGGGCCAGGAGTCGCTGGGTCCATGCTATTCTGCTTAATTGCAGATCTATTATTAACCATTAAGTACTTTGCGTTTTCTCTGGATGTTGGTATATCCCCCATGCTGCATCATCATTCAGTAGCATTAGGTACAGTGCCCCAAGCTAACCTGCATGGTCCTGGCTTCTTTAGTAGTCCGGTAAAATCGCGTAAAAAGTGAAGGTCCCACCAGCGGCCCATTTAGAGCAAATATAGTCCCAGGCTACATGGACCATCACTTACCCCATTTAACTTAGACTGCAGGATTCATGCCTGGCAGCCCTAGTAGGACTGATAGCTCCTCCTGACCTTGGTTCATTTCACTTATCTTGTGCCATTAACCGTAGTTTCGCTCACCTAAACTCTATACGACAACGTCATGCTTGGTCGAATTCACGCCGTTCCTGGATCTCTAGCCCGATCGCGCTGGACAGTCTCCCTCGGGCCGGTCCGTACTCTGCGAACCACCCACTTCTGCCACTCTTCCGTCCCACCCTCCGATCCACCCACCTACGGCAGCCCGATCCTTCGCTCGCTTTCCGAGCGGGGCTTTATTGCCGCACTAACCAACGGTCCATTGGATGCCCGGTTAAGCCTTGATAAACCCGGATCAGTCTATTTGGGGATCGACCCGACCGCGTCTAGTTTGCATGTCGGTAATTTATTGGCCATCATGGGGCTTTTGCACTTTCAGCGCAATGGGCATCGGACCACGGCTCTGGTAAGTTTGATCGTACACCCCCGGTTAAATTAAACCTGTCAGTTCCGAGCATTTAGGCCCACCCGATGGCCAGTGACTAGTCCTAACCCAGAAACATTGCACATGTTTTATTTACCACCTTATGTATGGTTTAATATCGAATTTAGGTTGGTGGGGCCACTGGGTTCATTGGTGATCCTAGCGGCCGGTCGTCGGAGCGAACGGCCCTGGACCCTGATCAATTACGGAACAACGTTTCCACCATCAGCAAACAGCTGAATGCCATTTTCGATAATAGCCGCAAGGCCCTAGGCGCGGACCGGTCTAGCCTTCCCGACATCACCGTGACGAACAACCTCGATTGGACCGCCCCGTTAAGCATCATCGACTTTTTGTCTAGCGTGGGTAAATATATGCGGATCGGACCCATGATGATGCGGGAAAGCGTCAAAGCCCGGATCAACTCCGATCAGGGCCTTAGCTTTACGGAGTTTTCCTACCAGCTACTCCAGGCGATGGACTTTTGGTATCTGTACAATTTCCGAAACTGCTTCATCCAGGTAAGTGGTGGCTGTCCATAGTCTACATTGTTGAAGTACCGTTTCAAATGCCCGGATTTGGACTCAAGACCCCTTGAGCTACAATAATATATACCCATTATAACACCACACCTTCCCTATTATTGCATCCCTCCTATTTATAGATTGGAGGAAGTGACCAATGGGGCAATATCACCGCTGGGATCGAGCTTATTCACAAAATGGATCCCAAGGCGGTTAGCGGACTAGTTGAAAAATTAAAAGAGCGAGGGCCACTAGTCGAACCAAGCCCCGATCCGAAGTCGGAACCGATTGGGCCGGATACATCCGGTCGGGAAGCTTACGGGATTACGTTCCCGTTGCTAACCACCCCCACTGGAGAGAAATTCGGCAAATCCGCCGGTAATGCCGTTTGGTTGGATTCCCAAATGACCACAGTTTACGATTTTTACCAGGTTAGTTGCTTAATATGATCAGGGCGCTGCCAATGTACATTTATAACCGCATGATTCTTATTGACCAGATCCCGAGTGTTTTCGAGGGAATTGCTTTCACACTTCGTCTCAGTGGGACTGTACCATCTTAATACGATGTTATAGTCCCAGACACAGCCATGGTCTAATATTTCTGCTAGCTCACTAACACCTTGACTGGATCGGGCTTATATATTTTCAATTATTTTTCCGGCGGCTGATCTATCGTAGTTTTTTGTTCGAACTCCAGATAGCGAGGTCGCCAAGTACTTGCGGCTATTCACGTTTATCCCTCTAGCTGAAATTGATCGAATCATCACCACACACAATGTAAGTGTATCTTTATCTGAATTATAAATCCAGTACTTGTCGAGTAACGCCCTCGGTTTCTTCTATTTCAAATGGTCTTAATCTCCTTCTACCTTATGATATATACTGATTAAATAACCCATGAGTCTGAACCTTTTTATTAAACCACGTACATTTCGGTATATTAAATCAAACAGGCCAATCCGGAACTGCGCCATGCCCAAACCATACTGGCCAACCAAGTAACTCAACTTATTCATGGGGGTAAGTATCAACTTTAGTATCATAAAACATGTATAGGTATTTGACTGCTAATCCACCACACTTGCGGTACATGGGTGGGTTCTTTAGACAGTTATTTAAATAGGTACCCAACGTTATTAGAGAGCAAGTTGAACTAGCAACTAACCAACCAATGGCGAATTCACGTTCTTTCTTGCTTGTAGCTACTGGCTTACGTAACGCCCAAATTGCCACACGACTACTCTTTGGCGAGCCCCTTGATTTGGCCACTCTTAACGTTCAAGATGTCCATGACGCCTTCGTCGGAGATCGGGGGCGATTCTTTGCCCTTTCTGACGCGGAGTTGCAGTCCATGACCCTACCTGACCTAGCGGTAAGGGTTGGTGCCTGTAAGTCGAAGTCGGAAGCCATTCGACTTGCCAAATCAGGCGGATTCTACTTGAACCAGGCGCGTCAGGCGGATATCCGCAACCGACCCTTTGACCTCAA
>JANBQC010000806.1:0-10277 GCA_027576995.1 Dimargaris cristalligena
TATAAAAGTACCCAGTTGGTTGATGATTTTTCTTCAGAATGGTGTAGTTTTCCAGTCCAGCAGAGTTCCAGGCACCCTACCCATAATGATACACTCCCCTTAGATTCCATAAACAGTGGGGACAGGCATGTCAGTCAAGTACTGGACTAAAAGTATATTAAAGTCCACTTTGGGTGTTCTGTGTTTTACTATACAGGCACCTTGAGGAAAAAGTACTTCCTGTATACAGCCATGTATAGTCAGTAGTTTCCCTGCATATATTGGAAGATTAAATATGGTATATAAAGGATACATCATCCTAAATAGTTTTCAGGTTGAAATGATCTGGTGGATAAATGGGGCACTGTAGAATTTATTCTCAAGGTTTCAATTCCAGGAACCTGGAAGAGTAAAGTTGCCTGGGTCAAATCAGCTGGTTTGGTATATGTCAGACTATCTAATCCACCTTAATCTAGCCAGCTTAGATGTCTGTCCCTATTAGGCCTTATAGTACCACATTATGTTGGACTACATCTCCCCCCAAGTACCATTTACTGTACCAGGTATTTTGAGTGATCCTATTAGTTGAAACTACACTCAATAAATACCACTGCAATGAGCTTAATTCTCATCTTGTGGTTCTTTCCTACTTCTATCTCTTAAAATAAACTTCATCTTTAGTCTATCTTGGATTATCATTGAGAGAATCTGTGGTTACACCAATATATTAACCTTCCCATGGTTACCCCCAGTACTATGGGATTATCCTATATTATATAACCCTTCCCCTTCTGGACTCCACTTGTTCATACTAATTACTTAAGTATTAATCTATTAGACTCTTCCAATTACTATTAGAGTCTTCCAAATACCAGCAGCTATCCAGTTGGCCTATTTACTTATTATATAGTCTTAGTAGTATCCTTCCCTTAGGACCTCCCTTAGGAGTTATCCCTATATATATATAACTGGGCCCATTGGGACTGGTTAGAGTCCTGAGCTTATTCTTACCCCTTAGTTTATCTCAATAAACTCTATATATACTCACTCCCCCTTTGTACTGACTAGTAAGTGTGCCTGCTGCACATCCCTTGCATATATTTGCTATTAACAGTACCCCATTTGGTACTATCAGTATAAGATCCACAGAAATTATTTTCAGACCATATTCCCACTAATTAAGCTGAAGCAGATCCTAAGTCTAATTTAAATTAGCAGATCATTATGCAACTTACTTGGCCTATCAATTGACAATTAGGTTAACTCCAGCTTCAATAAAATACACATCTTTCTTGTTGAGTTTTAGCAGTAGTGCTATAGTAGCTGATGTTTAAAAATTGTAATATGGTGACATTTGGCTAATGCAAAGCCTTGATTAAGATCAGCTAAGAATTAGAGAATCTATTTTTTTGGATAAGTTATGCTAATGCTTTGGGAGAGACCCAGTGTTTCATCATTAATTATGTCTTTAGGTTTAATGATCCTGATCCAGCTGGTGATGCTGAACCTGGGGTCTGAGGAACCAGAGACTGGAGTGGACTTTGGTTGGCCAGGTGTTGGGGGATCCATTATGATGCTTAATGGCTTCACTACAACTAATCAGGTTAGAAAATATACAAAACTTGATATAAAAAGGCATTAGGTTGAGCTGAAAATATAAAAAATAAAACAAAATAATAATAAAAGGAATTATTAGGAAAAAATTGGCTGTTAAATAAGTGTGCTTTTAAGAGGATTTATTCAAATGTTTAAGAAATCAAATGAGCCAACAATGGAATTTGGTGGGGTAGAAGTACTAGATGACCAGGCTAAATAAACTATAACTAATGATGGAATGCCTTAATAGTTATGGATCATAAAAACCTATGGTAGGGAAAAACTGAGCTAACTTCTAATATGTGGTCGTGTATGAAAAATAAGAATAAAAGAGTATTGTGTTGGCCTTTCTAATCTTACAATCTGGGTATAGTGATCATCTGTCCCAACTAGGCTATATAGCACCCTATATAACTTCCCATGGTCACCCCCAGCACTATAGGCTCACCCTATTCAACATAACTGTCCCCCTTCCAGACTCTTAGGTTTACACCACTCACTCTGGTGCTGATCTGATGATTCTTCCAGTTACCACCCAAGTCTTCTGGACCCCCATAACTGTCCAGTTGGCCTATTTAGTATACCTTAGTCTTAGTAGTACCTTCCCCCAGGGACCTCCCTCTAGAGTTGTCCCCTGTGTATATATAACTGGGCCCCATTGGGACCAGTTAGATGGCCTTAGCTTATTCTGCCCCTTTGTTTACCCCCAATAAACTCTATATATACTTACTCTCCCTTCAGTCTAACTAGTAAGTATACCACTATATATCCCTTGCATATACCTGTACTTATCCTTTATTAGTTAGCATTGTACCCATACCTAATGCTAGTAGCCCGCTTGGCTGAGTCTAAGCCCTGCTTATTGTTAGAAGCCTATCCCCAGGACTCTTAATGGACTAAGAGTGGTAAACCCAGGTGACATTGGAATACTAGAAGATGCATAGGGCAGTGGTATTCACAAGCCTCCCACATATCGGATATTGATAGGATATATAAAAATAGTTCATAGTGAAAGATTGCCTGGTAAAATTCCTAGAAGAAATCCACCAGATGGCTGGGCATTTCCGAGCCATGGTTAAGAAAAGATAAACGAAATTGCTTAAATGGTACCTCAGAGTGGGCGATCATTGTATACTAAAATCGCCATCATACATTCATGGAAAATATAATAAGATACTAGAATTGGAAAGCTGAATAAAAAAAAGAATCGGCTGATACAAAAAGAACGGGGTAAAAAAGATACAAGGCTTTCCTATGGAATGAATCTGACCATGCCCAGTGACTTTGAACACGCTCACATTATGGCTATGACTTGGTATTTGGCCAGTACCAAACACTATACAATGAAGGCCACACTGTCATTGGCAGACCATTATACAGCGCCTATATATACTTCGCAGTCATAGCAGAATAAAGCACCTTCATTCTTTCGTGTATCATGATCTATATGGTCATGAATTAGTTCATTGTTCCAGAAGGACCAGTAACTTATGACTTGGCGTACAACATGCATGCCAGCATTTCTTTCCGCCCGATTAATAACGTCGTGGGCATATAGCCGCTCTAACACCGCAACCACCCAATGCTGACAATTCCGATGATTCCGCTTTGGATCCGTTAAATTATTCGCTGGTCTGGTATTATTCGCTGGTACTAGTGTAGCGTGGGGGGCGATGTCTTCTATATCCGTTTTAACAAGTACCATGGACTCAATAATGTCAGTACGTTTCACGGTATCCAAATAGCTTTGGTATACGTAGTTCCCGTAATCACCATTGAGTTCATACACCATCCCGCAGACATTTTTGCCTGTGCTACGAAACAGTAAAACATGCTGATCCTGACTACCCTCGTCGCTTTCATATACCACCACATATAGATTAAAGGTGGGGGTTTCTTCATCGCCGTCGTTGTGTATATCCATGTTAGATGTTGGGTATGCGTGGATAGTTGATAGTCGTGGGTAGAATTCCTAGTAACGACTAGAAGGTCTGCGTCTAGAGTGAGTCTCAAAAGATAAAAGACAAAATGCTGATGCGAAGGGGCGATTTATAGATAATAAATGAGGCAGGTATTGGTAGTACGAGGCTACTAGTAAAAGGAGGGATTGGATAATCGCTGATTAGCTAAAGAATACCTATCGGAATTCGCTCGGCTTTATATAACCGATCAGACTGAAAATAAATGCGTGAAAGCAGCGCAAAACATGCTGAAACACACTACTAGATGATAGGATATAAAGAGTGATAATAATGAAGGTGTAATAAGGAATAGATGAATCAAGGGGCGGGAATAGCTGAATGAAGACGATCCTTCAGCGGTGGAAATCTCGTGCCCCATTGATGGTACTGGGTGATGGTGGTACTTATTTCGCAAAGATAAATCGGCTTTAACCCTATTGATTATTAGGCACGATATTGGTCATAATGAAATCATATCCAGGTATATGCAAATATAATGCTCATTGTAGTAAGGTTTCATGAATAAGCCAACCTCGGCTAACCATTCAGTGTATCGTGTCGATCTTACATATTCCCAATACTCGGGATAGAAGCTGGTGTCCTCCCAATCTAGAAGTGCAGTAATGGTACCATTATTATCGACCATTATGTTATGCGGTGCAATATCTCCGTGGGTATAATACAATGTATAGTCCTTTGTGAGGGTCTTCAACGCATGATCACGGACAGTGTCAGATGTCATCCGGGAGACATATAAGCAGTGTAAATCATTTAGATTCCAACAAGTACCTTTGGTAGTTCGACGCCTGTGGATTATACATTCGTGACTACTATTGCCAGGTAGAATGCCGTAAAGAGAATGTAGTTGTGCTACAAATGCACTCAGCTGGTCGAAGATTTTACTTCGAAATGGTGTGGTTTTCCAGTCCAGCGGGGCTCCGGACATCTTCTCCATAATAATATACTCCCCTTGGATTCCATGAACAGTGGGGACGGGGATGTCGGTAAAGCGCTGGACCAAAAGCATGTTGTAGACCTCTTCTGGTGTTCCGCGTTTCACTATACAGGCACCTTTAGGCAAAAGCACTTCCTATATACGACCGCGTATTGTCGGGAATTTTCCCGCATATGTCGGAAGGTTAAGTGCGGTGTATGAGGGATGCATCGTGCTAAATAGAACTCGACTTGATGGGGTCCCACGGATTTACGGGTCACTGTAGAATTTACTCTCGGGGTTTCCAAACCAGGAATCCAGAGGAGTGAAGTCGCCCAGGCCAAATCAGCTGGTTTGCTATGTCTGGTTATATGATAAGGAGGGGACTAAGGGCGCGTGTGTGAGTATGTTGGGATGGGGGCGGAAGGGGAATCAAGGAAAGGAATGGTGGCGAAGATGGGAAACTGCAGAATACAGAGGAGTAGTGCGGATACCGCCTCAGCCAAAAGAAAAAGGCATTCGCCTCCAAATAAAGCAGTGCGAACTGGGGTGACTAATCGGTTGTCGCCGAATAGATGACAAGCATCGACGACAACCCACAGCGGAGTGTTATGTTGGCAGGTTATTCTAAGAACGTTTCTTAAGACTTTGTACCACGATTTGCCAAGAATTAAACGATGGTGGAAAGCCACTGCAAGTCAACCAAGCGACACCGCGGGTTTGGATAAAGAGGCTGCCTCTCGTCCACTTCCGTCCCTTGATTTAGTGCGGTTTTTTATCAAGCCTTTATGCCTCCAATGCCCTGCAGCCACCACATACGCTGAGTCAGTCCACCACATATCCTATCCAGTAAGTAGTGGCATAGAAAAGGTGACCGGTTATTATTATTTCAATTGTCTTAGCCAGCTATGGTTTGCCTCACCTTACTTCTACCTCTACGGAAAATTATAATCAATAAATTGCCAATAGCCCCTTGTTTACTTCGACTCCCATACCTCACCCATCCCTTAAATTACCTCTATGGCGCTTCAACCTCCTTAAGATAAATCCAAGTCGTGTTTCTATCATCCTTCGACTACCAACCACTAAAATGATAGTGAAGATATACTGGATTAGTTACTGTTTGAAACAAACCAAGAATGGAAGAATAGGTGGGCCAACACCCCTCTTGGAAATGACCAGCCTAAGAAATAGGACAGGCATTATTTACAAGTATTAATATTTGATTGTCTGCTTTAGAGCTAAGCTAATATAATTGCCCTTGAATGGCCTGATTTGCCCAAGGACTTGGAATATAGTAATTATAATAGGGAAATAGGTAAAAACACACACAAATAAGGGACAGTGGGAGTTGCTGAGGTGGTCGCGCCTGTGGTAACATCCCTCAAGGCCAATAAAAAATTTCGCACATTATTGAGCGGCTATATGTCCCCCATTCTCAAATCCATGGTATCCCTACTGTTGGGATACACTCGTAGTCCCACTTTATCAACATCGAACCAAGTTCTAAAGACAATGGACAAATAAACGTATAATTGTTAGCAGTCATTGACAATTACACACCAGGGCAAATTTATTGCAAAGTGGGACATTGCTAAATGCTATTTAAAATATTAGTTTACAACAAAGTGGCTAAAGGGAGGGGCTGTAAATATATATTTATGAGAAAATAACTAGGCTATTGTTTAACTGAGTTAATAAATCTTTTGTTACACTGCTGTACTGCTATATCAAGTATATTCGTTTTTTAAAAGAATAGTATTGAATGACAATGCAGTGGGCCCCACATATAGTGGGTGCTGATTCAGGTATTACTTGGAAAATAACATTACGGTTAAGGCATAACTATATAATCCCAAATAATAAATAAATCATAGCATAAGAGTCATATATTAATTCAAAGATATCGCCCATAAAACATCGCTCTTGGAGTTCCCTAATAAAAAAAATAATTAAAAAGTTGTTGCATTGACTATTCCCAAGTGGTCACACAACTCAGTACTAAATCAACTGATCGGGGCTTATCTTCGCAGATCTAACGGGATACGGAGCATATCCTGACATGGCCACAACTGAAAAAATATAATGTAGTAAAATCTTATTATACTATACCAATGTAATGGTTGGCTGTTTGTGGTTGATTTTTGGGGAGTTTTATGCACCGGTTAGGCCCATTCGTACAACGGTTTATAACACATACATATCCCACCATTTAGCACAACCTTACGGAATAGCCCTATTATACTTACTGATCTTTGCCAGCGCCATTAATAACTGTATCTACCTTTTGCATTCAATATATATTACTGGCATATAATGGTATTGTAAATATTATCGAAATCACCTGGTTCTTCAACTTTAAAGGCATATTAATTGGAAAGAATAGGGAAAACTGGTTTAGCATAATCATAATAAAATGTAAATGATACCATATCAGGAAAGTTGGATGGCAGCTTTCTTCCCACCCGACGAAATCCCCCCTCCCCCTCCTGCTGACTAAACCCAACTAGGCAGGGAGGCATTCCCCGCTGTGCCAACTTTTCCGGCATAAACTTGGCAATAGCCATAGTGTAGCGTGCCTAACACACCAACTTCCGACTACCTTTTCCATTTAGCTTGGACCGTAATACCACTTCTACTCATTCCCCCCTTCAGGTTTTTATCTCAAGTCTACACTTGTCAGTCCCCTTCCCCTACCAACCTCTTGGCACCGACATTCCCCTGCCACCATGCGGTCCATTCGTATTCAAACACCCGACGAACTGCATTCACAAGTGGAAAAGGCCTTAGCAGCATCCGCACATGTGTTTGTGCTGTTCTTTGGCCGTGATGTGCCAAACACCGGTAACTCCTGGTGCCCCGACTGTGTCATTGGTAGGTGGCCCTATACCTTAACATTTCATTATGTATAGATATATCGGGGATGCCTATAGTCCTACTTGGTCGGCTAGTAACCAAGTGTTGTAGGGAGTTGCACTTAAAATACCACCACAATGTTTGCCAGCGGGAAAATAATGGGGGCACCTACTATTTATTACATAAAGTATTATGTTTATAAGTTGAATAGGGGGTTGCATTGGAATTGGAGGGCGGCTGCCCAGTAATTCTCCTAAATAGGGACATGGTACTCCGTAGGATCGCTCTCACCTAACCTACTTTTAATTGTACCTCTTAATGCGCATGGTAGCGGAGCCTCATATTCGCAAGCAAGTCAGTCGCCTGGATAACTCAGTACTGATTGAATATCCTGTAGACCGTAAAACTGGGTAGGTGTAACGACTAGTTCATTATTAGAGGGACATTGCGATAATAGTATGATTTATTATTTTGTTTAAAAGACCAGCGTATTAACATGCTAAATCCTGTCACTGGAATTGCTATTTACGAAAAACCAATGAATCACCCCCCAGTGGCGCCACAACCTACTGGTCGTCTGACAAACTGAACATTCGGGCCATTCCGACACTGGTGAAATGTGCCAACCCTGTAAGTGCCACTGACTTATATGTGTTGGTCAATTAAATAATGTACATGTGGAATTCCAAGGCTAGTAATCACAGCCAATATCCGGGGGTTTGTGGTCCCTTACCACTGATTATTAACTTGTATTTCACCTTTTTTCATACTCCCCCCCCATCCCGACACTAACTTCAAATATATCGGACCGCTGGGTATATTGGTACCTATGGGGGACCGCTTGGAATTACTTCTATGGTAGGATGGGTTGACGAAGGAAGCGTTGGTCGAGGATGACTGTCAAGACGAGCGTAATCTGGCAGCTTTCCTCGGCCTGGACTCCAGGCTTTAAGCTAGTATACCCAATGTCACCGGCTAATCATCCACATGGAGCCCGAATTTCTTGTAGGTTTCTCGGGTGGTTGTACCATCGACCACGGCCACCTGGTAATGGAATTAGTTGAGGTTGCATGGTTAGATATATATGTGTATAATCACTAAAGATCTGTCCTGGGATCTGAATGGTGATATACTCGATGTTGTCCCACGTCTTCGCCAATAGTAGCCAGTCGAATAAATGGGACAGTTCATATTAAATAATGGATCAATTACCTTGCCAATTACTATTTGACCAATATCCTTGATCTCATTATAATCATGAAGTTGTTGGATGTATTCATTGGCGTCAAGATTACCGACACCCCTGTTATTTGGTGACCAAAAAGAAGAAAATGCACAAGTTAGTCGGCCAAATCATTTCCAAATGGCGCCTTTGTGTGAAGTCTTGCGGATAGTATCCTTGGCACCACCCGAGTATGTGATATAAGGTAGTACTTTATCTATCCATCTATAAATATTTACATAGGGTTTGCCAAAAGAAATACTTACCCCGTTGTTTGTTCACCATCAAGACGCCTTTGAGCGGCCTGGACCTGGTTTTCAATAACAGTGATTTCTTTCTGCGTCTTCACCTAGATAGGGGTTGTAATGGTGTATAAATCCGAATAATCTCTATTAGCTACTTAGCGCTAGCTCTCGTGGGATGGTCTTGACTCTGCGGGAATACCCGACTGGAAAAAGTTAGTCGTCGAATTATATAGGAATTGCTGAAATAGAAGTGACTGCTTACCTCCATCGACTGAAGCTTAGAGATTTGTTCGCGGGCTGTAGCAAAAAGAGGGGTAGGGTGGGACTATACGTATGCGTGAATATATGAGGAAGGCCAGCATTAAGTAGGTCAGTAGATAGCCGGGACCTGTGCAGTATTAATGGTAGTGTAAAGTACATTACCTTTCTTAGTAGTCCAATATAGCTGAACTGTATGCTTGCCAACCGGAACTGCTTGGGTTTGTCTGTATGGCCATATTTTGGCAGATTATATGTTTAAAGGTGAGGGGGCCGGTTAATAATAGGGGAATGCTTGACGACTCAATAGAGATATACGCCTAGGATAGGTAATATGGATGGCTGAACAAAGCGGTATAACTTACGCAAGTTCTTCCACTTCCAAATCGCTTATAACGGCAGGAAGAGAGGTTTCGTCGGGGAAAAGGGCCTGCAGATCGTATAGACTAAGCGGGAGGGTAGTTGCTGGCTCACCTTCGAGCCGACCAGTATTAATGGCCAGAAGAGTGCGCCATTTAATAGTCGAGGACGAAGACGGGCCGGAGTGGATCATGGAAAAGGGCTGTGTGAGGGGACGGGGAATGCGAAGGGAGGTGGGGGGTAGGGCCGGAAGGTCGCAATGAAGCGAGTAAGTAATGGTGGAGTTGGAGGCTTAGAGCAGACTAATACAATTACTATTGTTAGGGAAAGCAAGTTTCTTTGACAAAGAGGCAAAGTCACAGCTCTCCTCCCGTGCCTAGCTGCTGCGGCATACTATAATGCAGATGGCTCTTTAGGCCCTCAAAAATGGGTGGATGGCACTGACCTGGCGGTGGTGGTATGCGTATAGATGATCCATTATGATTCGAGGATGCTCCTTCCAACCCCGCTCAAAACTATATATGCGGTTGATGGGAATTATATTGTTCCACTTGGCGAATTAAATGATTACGGCGATGGACTCAAACTCCCATCCCGGCTTGGGCGGGACTGTTGGTGTCAGTTGGTTTCATCCAGCCAAGCAAAGGCCGAGAACCCTTCTGCTCGTGGTGGTGGGGGGGAGGACTACGTCAGTCAGCCAGAGTCAGTGCTCACCCTCCCCTATAGTAATGGGCGGGTGGGGGGAAGAGAGTCACGCCCCGGATACCCCCAAAATACCACCACTGCGCGATTATCGTTAATAGATGCCGTCGACGTTTGTTATTTTATTGGCGATTCTTATTTCGCTCAATGGACAAGTCCACGGT
>JANBQC010000807.1:0-10233 GCA_027576995.1 Dimargaris cristalligena
CCGTGGACTTGTCCAATTGGCGTAATAAGTATTGCCAATAAATAACAAAACGTCGACGGCATCTATCAACGATAATGTTGGAACAATTCCTTTTAACATGCTAATAATTCCCTAGGTCCATTTACGCCATGTCCATTGCCTTCCTGGCGTATGCTTAACTGAATTCTTTAAACGCTTCTTTATTTTTTTCTCTGCCCCGCCCATATAAGTGCATTCTTCTGCGGTAGTCAACCATGTCCCTTTATTCCGGACTCTCTCTCGGCAAGAATCGTCCAACGGAAGATGGTGGCGATCCCAAGTCGGACGGTAGTGGGTCTAACCCAGGAGGCTCTTCCGCGCCTACCGAATCGCAGTCCGTAAACTCCAGCGCATGTAAGTACATTACTACTATTTTCCCTTGAGCCCCTACATGCGCTGGTGTGTGTGTGTGTGTGTGTGGAGGAAGAGCGAGCGGCACCCTCCTTCTTCTGCCTTTCACCACAATCACACTATAATGGACCATGCGGTCCACGCTGACCCGTATCAAACCAGTATATTCCGAGTCGCTTCTATAATAAATCACTCACGCGGGCACTTTTATACCGTCTATGTATATTTATATCGGCTTGAAACCTCGTTATCGCATACGTTACAATGCCACTGCGTCAGCTGGCTGGAACACCGTCTTTTCATCCCGTAATGCGCGGAAAAAGCCGGCCGCGGCCCCCAAGATTTCCTTCCAACTGGGTGCCCCAAAGCGGACGGCCGGGTCTGCTTTTTCGAAAGGAACGTCGCTACAGCCTTCAGGCACCAATTCCCCACTTAGCCACCCAAGCAGGCCAAATCCGAGCCGTCCAAATGTACATACATACTCTAGTGCCACCAGCACTATTACACCCCCCGACGCCAACAGCAGATCCCCAAGCGCAAAACTCGGTTCTATAGTAAGACTTCTTGGCTACTTTCCACGAATAAGAGGGATATTATAGGACTACTTGTTTTTTATTTTTCCGGTAGTACATCTATAGAATAATCTTTAACTTGTAAAGGACAATTAATTGGTCAAATTTATGGACTTGGCAGTCACTAACACCCCCCCTCCCCAACTTCTCAAATGTACAATACAATGATATATTCTACCGGGTGCTTGCCAATTCTCAGACACTCCCCACCGAAGCATCGATTTTAATGGACGCCCAGACACTCATTTCCCACAATCAGCCAGGAACCGCCGGCCCAGCGTTAACGGGCTACCACCCCGCAATGGACAAGACGGGTCCCAAAGGTGATTTGTCTGCCCGCCCCCCTTTCGACACCCCGACCCTACCACCGGGGTCTTCGTTGTTGTTGTCATCGTCGTCAACGGTGGCGCGGGGCAAGCGCAACCCCTTGGCGGGCTTGAACCACGACTACCAACCCCACCTGCCGAATCACTACGACCGATGCAAGGCCGCTTTGGCTCGGCAAAAAAAGGAGAAGGAGGCCAAACGGGCGGAACGCCGCCGCCTCCGACGACTCGCCAAACACGCAGACAAACGGCCGGATTCGGCATCGGAAAAACCAGGCTTACCGGGTGGTGATGGTGGTGATAGGGACAGTGATTCGGAGGATATTCGGTCCAACGTAGTGGTCTTATGCAACATGGTAAGTGTTGAGAGGAACCGAAGGGCTCGACTAAAATTCGCTAACCGCTGGGGATTATTCTGCTACTAACTATATATATATATATATGCTTGGGTATGTGGTGCCCCCCTCCTTCCCGCTTATGATCCAGGTTCGTCCGGGTGAAGTGGATGAGAGCCTCCAACAGGAAACCACCGACGAATGTTTGAAATACGGTCCCGTCGTAAAGTGTTTAGTCTACGAGGTAAGCATCCCGGTAATTAGAGCATTAACCATGTCTTACTCAATAACTCCCCCTTCTACTTGGATGGGGCGCACGCACCCTTACTCCACCAAATCATCCGGACCGTATTACATAATACATTGGACTAACCCCCCCCCTCCCCACGCACACACACATATTTAACTGTATGGATAAAAACTGGTGTTGGGATATGTACTAGGTTCCTGGCGACCAACTGCCCGCCGAGATTGCAGTGCGTATATTCGTGGAATTCGAGGACGAGGCCGCTGCTGAACGAGCGAAGGCCGACTTACACAGCCGGTACTTTGATGGCCGACGAGTGACGGCCCGGTCGTTTGATCCCCAACGGTTCGGTCGATACGATCTTGCTCCCACTTCGGCCGAAATTGATCGCGTAGTGAATAGGAGAAAAGGAGTGTCCCAAGCTATACTCGAGAATCCTACGACTACTACTGCTTCGTCTACCTTGTGAGGCACCTCCTTCAACTGGATCTCACATTTCTGCCACTTGACTTGAAATATACTCGTTCCGCCCTCAGTACCATTCACCCCCCTCCCACCCTTTCTTTTTTATTTTAGTGACTGCAATCCGATCCAGGAACAGGCCCCTAGGATATTTGAGCCATGTCTTTTATATATTCAATTTAGATTTTGGGTGAATATGATTAGCAAGTCAACTCGTCTTTCCCACCCATATGTAAACTACAGTTAAATCGAGTAAACGGCCGCGGCTTTCCAACCTGTTCTTTCGTCCACAAAACCCTGGTGCGTATTTTTGCGATCGACTCGTTAATAGCCAAAATAGGCCGGCCCTCTATACTCTCCCCCTATTAAAAATCACACACAAATATACACATGCACATTGATGCAAAGGAAGGATAAGTCGATAATAAGAAAGGGTTATTATAGAATGCAATTTAATTTGTGGTATACGGAACTAATATAAAACGGGGAATAGAAGCAGGAGTGAGGTACGTTTATAGATATAGGTTATGGCAGTGGAGCAAAACAAAGTGGGTGTTTATATATGAATATGATAAATAATACGATAGTAATAAAGAAACGATGTGGGAATGGCCCAAGTAAGATAATATAAACCCAAAGCCCTTCATCATTATTTCTTTCTTAAGCAAAAAAATACCCTATCCATAACAATAAGCACGGCAAAATTCAACATCACTGAACAGGGGGGGCGGGAGTAAATGTATGTATAGTTATATAGATTCAGCACAGGCAGCTAATGTGTGATACACAACCAGGTAATAGAGGGGTATAGGTAAGAAAAAGGCGAAAATCATAGAAATGGTACGACTTAGCGCAAATATCTAATCCTAGTGGCTAACTAAATTCAACCGTGTCGAACCATGAAAAGGTTGAAGTATAGACAATGTTATAGACAACTAAACTGCGCAAACTCGAATAGGCGAGGATATTGGCTAAACTGCCAAAAACGAAAATAGAAAAACAGGCGGAGATCTCCAGTGTAACGTATGATAGTACATGAGACAAGGCTAATGGGATTTGAAAATAGTAGGAAAAGCAAAACTAATGAGAGGAATGGACATTGCAATAAGCAGGGTAACGACCAGGGAGAAAATGTTTTTAAAGTAAAAATGTAGAGTGCGAAGTCAAGCAATGGTGGGTGGTGTACTAAAAGTGAGGCGAATAGAGCTACGGTAATCATAGCAACATCTTCATCGCCAAAGTAGGTGCTAACGTATTCAATCTCCCCCGAGGAAATCAAAACTCGAAGGCAGGAAACTATTGAGAACGTACTTTGCAAAATGAATAGATATATATAAAAATATAAATAGAAAGATAGATTAGGCGGGAAACAAAATAACAATGGGAATGCCCTTCTCGTGTATACCGGGTTCATTACACGACTTGAATCCCGAGAGGTCATCGGATAACCAAGAGATACATACAAGTATGTATGTCCTACAAAGCAATTGATGGCGAACATGGTTTGCCCTAGCCACTGTGAAGCCGAAAGACGAGAAAGAAAAATAATGGAATGTAGATGAAAGAAATAGCGAGCAAATCGAGCAGCCGAATCAAAGCATCCCTATGCGCCCATCGACAGCCTCCCTTGGTCTATTGACTAAGTTCAGCGTGGACGAATTTTAAAAAATCGTCCCGACTAGCGGCCTTCTGTAAAAATGGGTGGTTTAGCAACTTCTTGGCAGAAGGTCGAATCAAAGGGTCCATACGGGTTGCATTTTTAACGAAGTCGATAAAGTCATCCGACCATAGCTCCGGTTCGTCAAAGGCGGGGCAACCAGAAGAAGCGATCAGGTAGAGAGTACGCAGGGGTGGGTACTCCAAATACGGTGGTAAGCCTTGGGCCATCTCGTAAGCCACAATACCAAAGCTCCAAATATCGGTTTTGGTGCCGTGGGGCCGGCCCAAGGCAATTTCGGGCGAAAACCAATAGGTGGTGCCCACCATGCCGTCCTGGGTCGGATTATCCGGGGTCAATTGGACGGCCCGACCAAAGTCGGAGATCTTCACCAATCCCCAATCGTTAATGAGCATATTATCACTCCGGATATCGCGGTGCATACGCATATTGCTATGTAGGTAGTCGAGGCCTTGGAGGATGTCGATACAAACTCGGGCAATGCAGGGCTCATTCATGCGGCGTTCAGGGTAGTTCTCGAGAAGGTCGGTTAGAGGACCCAGTCCCATGTACTCGTAGACAATGTAAAGGGAATCGTCGAAGAAATGGCAGCCCCGGTAGTCGACAATGTGAGTGTGGGTATTGGATTTAAGAATAAGGATCTCATGATGAATATCCGAGATCCGGTCGGACGATTTTGGAATTACTTTGATAGCCACCTAGAGTAATACGAGGCAAAGTAGTGATAAATAAGGTGGGGGTTAGGACGGGCTAGCTAATACCTGGGGGTGGGTGAATATTAATCCCAATGAATAGGCGAACATGTAGATGGTGGAACCAGAGTGACAATAGCAACCTATGGTAAATAGATAATGGACATACCTTGAGCCCAGTGGAGATTTCGCGGGTTCGGAACATTTCGCCCGACTCGCCGCCAGCAAATAGCTCATAGGGTTCGAAAAGGGAATCGGGATCATTGGAGTCGATCAAGTCACTAACACTGGTAGGTCGATTTCGGATAACCAAGCGAGCGGCAGGGGTGGGAGTAGCGATGGCCTGTTCAAGTACGTTTCGAGCGGATATGCTCTGGGGCCGCGAGCGCCGGTTCATTTCCCGCCGTGAAACACTGGTCGAACTGAAGGGATCGACGGGCGAGGTAGCGGAAAGCAGTTCAGTAGGGACTGGGGCTGGGGCGGCTGGTATAGTCAGGGCCAGGGTGGGAGGGGCGGTGGCTTTAACCGGAATCGAAGACGGCTCTACTCGCTGGGCTGCCGAGGATTCGGCGGTGTTGTCTACCTCTAAATTAAAAACGGAAAGACTGGTTGGCGTAGGGGCCTGGGGAGGTGTATTAAAGGAAGCGGAGGATCGACCATTGATATTAAAGGGGGAGATGAGCGGGGAATCGGACAGAAGGGGGGCGGGAATATGGGGGAAACCGGCGGAGTCGGCCCGGGCCGGGGTCGATAAGGGGTTGGGGGAGGGGGGGAGCCCGTCGTCTTCGGAGCGACAGGGATAGGCGGGAGATAGAACGGAGTCGGACGAAGAGACCAAATCGGCACTAGTGTCGGCGGGTAGGTTGGATAGAGTGGAGGTTGCGCGGGACGAAGCGAGTGAATTATCTTGTTGGGATTTGTCGCTGCTCTTGCGGTCGGTAGGCTGACCGGTGGCGCGGTCGTTCAGAGACGACATGGAGCCGGAATTCTTACGAGCCCGAAAGCGGTCGAGTAGGTCCTTCCATTCGGACGGTAGCTGGTCATAAATGAAGCCGACATTCTCAATGTCCACGTGAATGTTGTGTTTGAAATTATAGGGCAGGCCAATGGCGTTGGCCTCCCACGCCCTTACGTAGCGGTCGGAATCGGCGGCGGAGGTGGGGAGTAAAACGGGATTAAGGTTGGTGGTATCCATGGTCTGGTCCACGTCACCCATTGGGAAATTTTCCTGCCAAACGTCGGGAACACCCAGGTATTTGCCAGTGTCCATGTCGATTTCAATGTGGACACCGTGGTGCACCTGGGTCGGCCGGCCGATTTCCTGGATACCATTGGCGAACATAGGGTTAAGGGGGCGGGACGACGAGTTGGTCCGTTCTTTGCTCCAGAATTTACCGCGGCCCTCTGAACGGGCCCGAGTGCCTTCAGGGGAAGTACTGCTATCGGCGGAGCTAGCCCCGTTCTCCGACTGACGGCCGAACGAGGGTAGGCCAGTATTTTTGAAATTAAGTCGGGGTATTGACTTCATAATGGTTATTGGAAGATATTGCGGAAAGAGGGCTGGGAATGTGAAAAAAGCGGAGGGGCTGTAGAAAACGCGGACGCGAGTTTGGACCGACGGCCACTAACGAGGCTTGACAGTTAGTGAGGGCAGGGCGCACAGCGGGAGCGGGAAAGTGACGCAGATAAAGGGGGTATTGTTGAAGTGTGGGAGCGGCAAGTTCGCTAGGACTGTGCAACCAAAGGGAACCGGAAGCGGGACTTGGCTAAACTAGCGGATGAAAGTCACCGGTGGTGGTGGGAGGGGGCTTGCGAATAGAGCGGGAAAGAGAGAGAGAGAGAGAGAGAGAGAGAGAGTGTGTGTGTGTGTGTGTGGGAGACTATAGGGTCAGGGAACTCTAGGGTCTAGGAAGAAGGATGGGCACAATGGAAGGAAGGAAGGAAGGGAAGGGAAAACAAGAAATTTAATAAAAGAATTGGGCAAGCAATTAGGGGGGACAGCGTATAAGCCGAATAAGCCCACGCGAGAAAAGAGAAAGAGGGGCGCTTAAGCAGTTCGACGCAGGGCAGGACTACACTATAGTATACTACTCTATCCAAGGCGTGGGTCCGCAAAAGGAAAGAGGGCCGTATGAGGAGAGCACTGCTGCCAATGGGAGGCAAATGTCGGTAAAGAAGTGTATGTTGACGATAAACGAATAAGCTAAACACTAGAAAACAACGTAAAGAGATGAGAGGAGGAGGGAGCGGACAATAGGAATAGAGGAGAGAACAGCATACACGGGGTATATAGTCAAGTAGATAGCTATCTAGGTCTATTTATCGATGTGAATGGAGTAATAAAAAGGAGAGAGGGGGGCCCCAAGTCAGGAACTGCATATAATAAATAGCCACTAGAGCCAAACCAAGTAAGTGTGTGTGTGTGTATGTGAGGGTATAAAAAGAAGGCCGCGTGGTTCCAGCCAGCTGGGCGAGAGAGGGGGGATATAAAAGTAGTGCAGTCCCTCAAGAAGAAAAGAAACGGCGAGAAGGTTTGAGGTTGTTGATTCCACTCGCTCACCAACACGCTTTCTTATTCGGAATACGGCGCTGTAGGGGAGGAGGAGGGTCCACAGTACACCGTAAAATGGTGTTAGTGCTGGTTAGTTCGGGAGCGTTGGGTTTGCGCACGAGCCAAATATATAAAAAACACAAGCAATAAAACTTCCCTTCAAAGCGAATCAAACAGCCGCCCTCTCAGGTCAACCGAAAAAAAAACGGGGAGTTGGAAGTGGGGGGTTAATAAACACTGGGGGGAGGACTGTATTGTAAGCAAAGTGGGGCGGTACTGTTTGGAATGAGGAGGAGGAAGTAGGTTAGCCGTAAGTAGTAAGGCAGGTCGTTGGAAGATTAGATTAGTTAGAGTTAAAGCATGAAAAGACCGAACGACTAGGGCTAATACAATATGTAAATAGGCCAACAGATGAGAATGAATAAAAGAAAGGTAAATAAAAGGAAGGAAGAGTAAAGAAGAGGGAATCGGCAACTTGCTCTACTTTACTACCACTTAGACTTGCCTGAGCGGGAGGGGAAACTCCACTGTCTCTCTATGCTGTATGCTCTATGCTCTATGCTATATGCGCCTACCCCAGTAGAATACTATTTGGCTCCGGGGGGGTTTCTTCCCACAGCCCGCCAGCAACAGCAGAGCATCCCTTGGAAACTAGCAGTCCAGTGGTAAGAATTATATACCATTCATTACATTATAATATAATATACGGATGAAATACTATATATATATATATATATATATATATGATATGACGACGGCTTGACTCTTTTGGAGCAGGAACAATATATAATATCCCTCCTCCTCTTTTCTTTCACAATAAGGGGCCGCCGCCGTCAGTTTTGTCGTCAATACATTCATTACACATACACTCGGCTTTCTGGGTTGGCAGGAGGGGCTGGCTGTTGTTTTCTTCTACACTTACCCGTTTTTAGCCCACCCCCCTCTTCCCATTTATTTGGTAGCTGCCATTGTAACCCTAATCAGACTCTATATAATAAGCTAACCCCGACCGGTAGATTTTGGGGGGCGTTAGTTGTCACACACCACTAACAATTCCCCACACAGCAGTAGAACCCTATTTATTACTGACCTTACTAATATACTACTCTACTTACCACTACTACATTATTCCCCCCTCCAGTCCACGATTTACACATCCTTCGCCTGCACACCACCAACCCCAGCTACTTTGGGCTATCAGGCGAACGATTGGTTTTCTGGTCGTCATACCAGGCATATCGATGACTCGCCCATGCAAGTCCTCGTCGATCCTTTTTCAACCTGACCCCTCTTAATCAAGCCCCTCCCCCGATTTTACTCTTATAGATAATCCCAGACGGGAGGGAACGAAAAAAAGATGTATTATAAATGTATACGAACGGATGAGAGAGACGGTGAAGGAGAAATGAGGCCTCCAAGTGATGCGATGATGATCAGCATCCCTCTCCTTCCACCCATTCATTATTCATTCGTCAATAAGTCCGATACCACCTTGAGGTCGTGCGATACTAGAAGTTTCGTGGATTCTCTAACCCCTTGACCAAGATAACGAATAGACCAGGCCCAACGACCTCTTGGCAGCTGCTACATCAGTATTATTATTTTATTATGCTTGCCAATGGTGGCCACTATTGGTTCCAGGAAGTAGCGGCCCGGCTGACTGATTATCCCATTAGACCGTAAATATATCTATGCATAGACCCTTATTACTTCTACTACTACTGCTGCTGCTACATACAACCATACACACGCCAGGCCTGCTCGTGCCTTCCCCCTATCATAGAACAACGATAAACCAATTGCCTATCCATGTTCACCATCCCTTGTAATAGGCAACCCTGGTTTCTGAATATTCACCCATCGGCCATCCAATCGACGGGATTATCCACCTTTCCCCCCATCTGCACTAAATGACGACCGGATAATATTATATATATATATATATACAGTCTCCCCTTTATTAGCCCCTATTTAACCATTGGTGACTAATTATTGATTATATACACAGGCTTAATATACCCTCTTCATCGTATCAAATACGGCCAAGGATCCTCCCATCCCAGACGGGTATGGTGGTAGTATTATGGCCAAGTGCATGTGGAAGGAAGATGCTTAATGCATTTATGCCATTAAATGGGTGATGGGCATGCCCAACTGTCAATGGCTTGGCATTTCTTTCCCACCCATCTTCCCCACCGATGCCTCTCTTTCTCCTCTATACAGTGTGCACTCAAAACAGAGCCAGTCTAGGTCAACCATATCCACAAAAAGACCGTTAAGCAATGTTTATTTATACATATATATATATATTTAAAATACTAATACAACATAGGATCAAATGAAGAGCAGAGGTGTACTGTTGTTAGGCTGACTTCCCCCCCTACCCATTCATGTCCACCAAAAGGGACTACTGAATGGTCATCCGCATCATTTTGAAGGCCATAGTCACCAGTGATCGGGATCATACTGCCAGTCCGCTCCTACTCAATCTACCAGTAACTCACTACCACTATAAACCCTAATCATCAACAGTGCCGAATATATTCGAGTGGGTGGGGGTTCAGTCTGGCTGTATATGCAATTCCTCACTGTTTTTCATTTGTTTTCTCATTTCCATTTCCATGGCATTCCAAACCTATACAACTGAGCCGGATCTCACCCAAATATATCTATATGCGAAACCCACCCACAGCTCGCTATAGGCTTCCTTACTCTCATTTCGGGTCCATGACCGTCTTTTTGTGTGGGGGGTGCTTGGAAAACCACGAAGTTTGGTCTGCTGGGTGATTGGTCAACCACTGCCGAAAATTGAAGGGAAGTGTTAAAGTCCAAATCACTCCCCTTGAATAAGAAGGTTGGTGATGTACTGTTGCTCCACTACTATTCTCAAATGGAAGTACTAGCCCAACAACATCCCTGGTTGAATATGGGAGTAATTCAACAGGGATGTATAACGAAAAATCCATTTGATGAGGCAAGTAAAGTACTACTGGTTGAAAAT
>JANBQC010000808.1:0-10139 GCA_027576995.1 Dimargaris cristalligena
TGATAAATGGGTTCTAATTAGTAAAGGAATCAGGTAATTAAATATACTTCCAGTTACCTGCACTCTGCAGCACCACATATTCACCCTTCCCTAAATAAAAAGTACCCTAAATTCACAGTATTGCCCCACAATATTTAAATCAACTATAATTAGAACCTCTTTGGGAGGAAAAAAGGGGGGCCATCATTTCAACATCGGAATTAAGACGTACATTACACCTTAACGCTTGCATTGGAGATTTATTATTCATTTGCGGTTTAAAAAGTTTCGAAGCTAACGTCATTTCGCAAATTAAGGTGGCGAAGCGACTCGACAAACTCAGTGGCACTAGCCGTGGTGGTAAAGAACAGTTGCCAGGGGGGTAAGAGAGGTTCAGCAGATGCCGATGTCGATATCGATGCGGAAGCCGTTTTCGACTCGGTCCGCTTTCTATCCTGAGCTGTGGCATCAGGTTCAAATTCCAGCGTTACCCAATACGTCCATCCCATAGCCGTCACCCCCGCGCGGTCCGGCATGCTCTGGGTTGGATTGTACAATCCGGCACCGCCCTGGGAATGGATCCAGGCCTCCGTGTCGCCTGACTTCGGTGGGTTCGAATGGGACGGCGACGACTGCGTGACGGGCTCGGGCAAATGGCCCTGTCGGTCATCTGTGGCCATGTTGGGGGTTGCTGGAGTTGAAGAGACCTCACTGGCAGGCGGCAATGAAGGCTCGGTCGAACCACCTATCGATTCGGTGGGGTGTTTTTTCAGGTTAGCGGTTGGGTCTAAAGCCGCCACCCCTGGGGCTAATAAACACACCCCACTGTATACGCGACGGATAGCCTGGAGTGGCAGAACATGGTGGAACGGACGGTACTGGGGAATTCGGTGAACAACCAGTTGGGAGGTGGAGGAGCTTGGGGTGGGTTTAGATTTGGTCTTTGGGGCACCCATCGTCTGGGGGGTGGGGGTAGGAATAGCAGATGGTCGAGGCGCAACCGCTGCCTGGGCCTGTCCATGACCAGCGCCGCCGGCAGCGTTTCCATTAATTGGTCTACGTGTATTACCCTGGCCCACCACTACTGGTTTAATGTCATCCACGTCGGCCACCACCGGTTTACTCGGGTTGGTCATATCCGCATACAGCGTTAGTAAATTCGGGATGGCGGGCGGCCAAATATCATGCCGCTCATCGCATAAGTAAATAAAGGATGGTGTGGCGATGAAGGTAGTGGTGCGGAAGGGAGTAGTGGTGGCGGTGGTGGTGGAAGGGCGGTGGGGGTTTGTAGCAGAATCAAGCGGACCTAGGTGTCCCGGTGATGATGGGTCAACGGGAGCCGCCCAACCCACCAGATAGTACATTTTGAGAAACTCGAATGTGACTTTATCGACAATCACGCAGTCTCCACTAGCCGGATCAATCCAGTGCTTGGCTCGGGCGCTCTGCAATCCCCGACTAAGGCGAACCCGATCGGAGCGCGACAACCGCATATCATGGTCGTCACTACCACCTCCGGAGGCATGGTGGTTATCCCCTCGAACCACCGGGAAGCCGGCGGCTAGGGATGGACTACACATCCCTGGTTTCAAAAACACCGTTCCTCGTAGATTATGGACGGCCCATTCAATGTCGTGGTTGACCACCCGAACCTTGCGGTCTACAATATGGACCTCGGACTCGTAGCACTGAATCACGAATGAATTGAGGAAATCGGAACAGATTAGGCGATCGCGCAGCAACACAGTTAAGGACGCGGGGGGAATGGCAGTGGGCGGCGGGGGCGCCGCCAGGAGGGATGCTGGAAGAACCCCATCAGCCGCCTCGGCAGATCCGGACCACGATTGGCCGGTCGGGATACTCGAGCCCGTATTGGTGGCGGTGGTGGGGGGGGCCGATGACGATGAATGACCACTCTTTTTCAAGCCGTTCTCCGCAGCGGTCTTTCCTTCTTCCTCAGTAGTTAAATGGAAATGGAAGGTGAGGTATTGGCGATTGGGCCCCACATCGATACGTTGGACTGTGTCAAAGTCAATGGCGTAAAGGACCCGTAGATATTGACTAGGCTGTCGATCCACCTGAGTCCAAAATTGCTTCAACAGGTGAAGGGGGTCGGACTTGGACGGGGTTTCACTAGTAGTAGTATTCCCGTTGCGGAGTAAATCGTGACAGGTGTTATAAAATCCAGGATTAAACGTCAGCATATAAATACGATAGTTACTAAGGACCATAAATATAGGCCGTTCCGTAGGGCAAGTCTGTGAAAGTCCAGTAGGCCAGGGCTGGTTGGATCGAGGTGGTGCTGATGGCTGAGGGGCCGAGTTGGACGTGGGCTCGGTCCCCGTTGAAGGATTCATCGGATGCGTTCCGCCAAGCGGGGAATAGGCCCATGATGTGAGAAGATTCCAGCGGGACGACCCTTGGTTGCCGGTCGAAACTTTCGGGGCCATGGCTGTTGTTGTTGCCGTTTCCGGACTGATCTCGGGGGTATAGTACGGGTAGGCTTGGGGGATAAAGGAAGTCGGAATCCATAGTATGAGTTTCTCTTCGGGCTCTTGAAATACTTCGAGCTGTAAATAAAGCCGGATAAAATTAGTAATCGATTGGAAAGGTAAGCTGGTGGGCGATGATACAGAAAGGCTAGTCATAGTATCAGCCAACATTGGGGGAATAATAGTAGCTTCGAGATATGGGATGGGTGTAGCTGGTGAGTATTGCCGGTTCGTATGGGAAAACGGCTTATTATCTTTCGCTCCCCACTGACTTTTGGTCATTGGCGATGAGGAGGGTTGGTCGTCAGTGTTATCCTCTCGATTGTCATTTAATGACACGGAACGATTGGTGAGACGTGAACGCTGGAAGCCTAGTAGGCTAGGCGGTAGGCCGTCTAAACTCCCATCGCCCTGATGTAGGGATCGCATTTTCGGTTTCATTGGTGACGAGGGCACCGATTGAGTAGTAGCACCCAGGAGACGGCCACGAGCATCGAGTGTACCTTTTGCTGAGCCGAAAGGATCCAGCATGGCCCCCAGGGTAGTTTTGGCCAGATTGGGTAGCCCACTCACCGCTTGAAAGGTCGCCTGCGAGAGGTTGGTGAACGGCGCAGCGATTCGGGGAAACACACCATCAGCAGCAGCAGCAGTGGTGGTGGTGGCCGATGGGCTATCTCCGCCATCAATTGCAACCACGGTGGGTCCGGAGTACTCGTAGCCTACTCCCGGCTCGTTTTCGGGTTCAGCCCCATCGGATGAGTCTACCATAGGGTTGGTATGGGGGGACACTGCGGAGTCCACATCCGTCTGGTAAAACTCGGCCAGGAAGGTCCCGCCGCACTCTGGGCAAGTTGGTTCACCTGGCCCCAACGAGGTAGATGCCGCTGAAGTTGACCCAGCCGCACCAGAGTAGGCTGGTGCAATCCCGTTAAGCAAGGCTGAATTGGCGGGGGGTTCGATAAACCCTGACCAGGTGCAACTCAAGCACCGTGCCTGTTTGCACACCCGATGAGCCCACCCCGATCGCCAATTGCGCTGACAATGGGAGGCCAATGTCCCGATCAATGGGCCCACTGCGGTCTGGGATACCCCACGCATGCCCGGCGGTGAATTGGGTGGGTAGGAACTGGCGTCCCAAGTCAGCTGAATCCGCTGGGGACTATCATAGGGACTGGCTTTAAAATCGAGAATAAGCGACCGCACAATAACGGCCGCTTTCGATTGGTCCGTGGCTAACGGAGAAGACGTAGTTGTATCGGAGGGGGAATCCGCGACTAACTGGACCGTAAAATGAATCAAATGGTTAAGCAGATACCGAGAATGCACTTGAGGGATACCCGGGGCATTGTTTTTGGTATTTGTCCCCGATTGTGGTTCGGTACCCGACGGTACGTCTAGATTAGGTGGAAGTAGGATTTCCCATAGCTCCGAGTCGGGCATCGGGTCACCAGCACGAGCGTTGGTGCTAGAGGTGTGGAAGTTTGGGAGGCCATCGCCTTTGTGCTGAGTGGGGGTCTTTCTATTTGAGTGACCAGTGGTTAAAGATGGACTATCCACCCCCTGCCCATTCTCAGGTGATAGAGGTGGTGTAAATGCCCATATTCTCCTGACTGGGGCCAACGGTCCGTCTTTATGCAGAATAAACCGATGCTGGTTGGCAGCACCTTGGTATTCGAAATGGCATAGCGTGGCCGTGGTGATTTCGGCATTGCTGGGATACATTAACGCGGGCTTCTCCGGGAATGTTGACGATGCCGATGGTACCGAACCATCCTTAATCATCGAAGCCGCATCTGGCACGGGTGGATGGCCGCCAGGTTCAGTCGAATGACCTGTGGTGTGGCTTGCTTTCGCCGAATTGGACAGTGTTGGGCCCTCTCCACGGCCATTGGGCTCGGGTGATTTGGCCCGCCTTGTATCCGCCGGTGGGATTAGTGGAACCAGCTTCCGCTTGGGTTTTGCTTTGGGTTTAGGTATTGTCGGAAACAGAAAATCAGGTGGCCGGGGACTATCCCAAGCCACCGAGTCTCCACCATTGCCTATAGCGGTGTTAGTCAGTGAGCCCACCGACGTCGTGGCGGCGGCCGCAGGCAGGGCAACCCGAGATTCGGGCAAGTCATGGATATCACCGGACTGTGGCTGGTTATCCTCGGACTCGGGTTCCGAGCGTTGGGGATTATTCTGCATTTCGCAGAACACTTTCAACCAGGTGGATCCGGCTTGCCGTCGCATAGTCTCTACCCGCTGGCGAAAATGATGGACCGGGGTGGTAGCCGAGGAATGTACCGATCGTAAGGACCGACTGGAATCGGGGGATGGACAGCGCTGGTCTGGGTAGCCAAACACTGCCGTTGCCGTTGCGGGATTGGCCGAAGGGGAAGCCTCGCCTAGGGCCGAGCCAAACCGGGGTGACCACGGCGGTTCGGTATAACTAGCCGACCCCCAGTCGGAATACATGCTAGTGGGTCGCATTAATGCGGAGGGGGAGACAGGGGCCGCACCACCGCCCACAATGGAATTGGCCCGGTGCGACCGATGCCGCTGCAAGGCAGACGGAATCTTGGGTCGTCTAGCGTTAGCCGACAGATCCCCCACCGCAGCCACGGGGGAAATGGCTGAGGAGGACGTAGCTATTGGGTTGTAGAAAGAGAGGCTCCGCGATTGGGCCATGTGGTGTTGCTGTTGTTCCAGTTCGGAACGTCGCATCACTGTTCGACGCGACCTCGGAGTATCGGTTAGCAAATTTGGGCGGTCTCCGCTAGAACTCCCACCGTCGCTATCAGCGACAAATATAGGGGTAGGCATACTCGATAGGGGCAGCGGGTGTGGTGGTAGACTGCTACTGCCTCCAGTCCCCGTTGAATGGTGGTCAATGGAAGACGCCGAAAGAAGTGAACTGGCGAGGGCGGGGGGCTGGTTAAGCTCGGCGGACTTCCCGCTATTTTTGGCCGACAATAGGGGTGACCCAAACTCGCCCGGCAGCTGTTTAGTCATCGAAGCCCCTGCATTAGCCAGAGCGATGGCCCGGGGGAGAACGGCCTCCTCTTGACCGGCATGCCGGACCAGTTCGGCCTCGTCGGGTGGACCTCCCCTGCTCAGGGTAGTGTCAACTTCGGCGTCGGTAATTTGGGCCCAGCGGACCCGGTCTCGCCGTCGTATGGACTTCAACCGGCGGGCGGTTGGCAACTCAGACATGCAATTACAATGGACAGATAATAAAAAGAGATAATAATGGGTGTATTATGTATGTAAAAATAAATTAAGAGCTGAATAAGCCAGGCTAGAGGTGTATAAAGTGAGTAAGTGAGAGAGAATTAAGTGGGGTGGAAAGGTACAATTCCAAATTCTTAGGCTTGAAGCTGAGATACGTAGCACAGCTGATGGGAGAGATTGCACCCGAGTCGAGAACGGGTAACCAGGTGGTACGAGTAGTCAATGAGAAAATACATAAAAAGGTCTTTGGGATACCAGCCGCTGGAAAACAGTAGGTTCGAAACACGTCAACAGAGTCTAAGAGTGACAAAACATGTTGCACCGCAGGAGGCGGCTATAGCTGCCCGCACTAAGTCTCCTTCTTGGACAAAGTATCAGGGGAGGTCATTGGAATTTACTGGCTACCAAAAAGGGGATTAGATAATAGTAATCGTCACTCCTCCCACCAATTGTTGGAATCACGCCATATAAATATGCAACGCTAGTCGCCGAAGAGCGATATGGGTTGAGGAAAAAGAGTTCTGAGAAAAAGGATCTCGCTTGGTGTAGGTCTAACCTACTTCAAAGGGACATGTTCCACAGGCATCATAAATACGAAACAATAACACAAGATAGGCTGAAGTGACAGGGAATCGGGGTTTGAACCACCACATCGCATCCATTATTCTATGCTATATTCCACCAAACGAGGAGAAAAGCAAGTAATACAGTGTGCATGCCATTCAAGAAGACAAGAACAAAGCGGTATTAATGTGCTAAAACTCGATGGCTAAAGGTAACTATTTGGTGTTTTTGTTTTAAAAAAGTAGGGGTAGTGACTAAAGTTGTCAGAATACCTAGCCGTCCTCACCGAACCCCAATATCAATTGCTTCTTGACGGAGCAACGAATCAAGGCCGGAAAGATCATCGAATGAGCCCCGGTCGTGAAATCGGAACCCACAAACCTCCCTTTACGAACGGCAGGTTGTCATTCCTCAACCAACTTTAGTCAACGGCTGTAAATTAATAATGGAGCAGCTTAGTTGTAGAAACTATTAACATGATCCTGTAAAGTACAGTCGATGAAGTTCATGGAGGTCCCGGGGCGCCCTCAATTTATACGCAGTGGCCCTGTAAATGGGGTTTGCTATGGTGGTAGTGGGATTAATGAAATAATGGCAAAATAATCATGTATACTCTATACTCAAGGTAGGACAGATCACCATCATACTGTAGCCACTGTTAGTATGGGGATAGCGAGAGTGTAGTAGTCTCACGGAGAAAAAAGTACACCCTACCATTACACCTATTTATTTTTTTACCACCACTGAAACAACGGTTGAAGGCAAATGTAGGAGGCCTTTCTCTTCTAGGTGTATTGCTGTAACTTTAGCTATTAACAGCCTCCAAAAATATTGGTATATTTTTGCCCCATTTTTAACATAGCCCCGATAAAAGAGGTGACAGAGTGGATCTTCGAATGAATTTGTCGGTGGGACGATGGATGTATCTTGGCCTTACAAATGGCATGTTCAAAGAATAGAGAGTCATTCAATTTACTTTAGGGAACTATCACCATGTTTGTAGAGCATTGGGACCATACGGCTCTATAGGCCTGCTATTCCAATCTAACGGATTGTGTTTACTCCAGGGAACATTACAGTTGGTAACCATATCGAAATACTATAAATGAGAATTAAACTGTGCATTTTTTTAAAGCGATATGTAGCGGAGTATATATGGGCGGAGTAATATGGTAGTGATAGGAGCGCTAGTAAACTGGGGAGACGCCAATATGGTTAGTGGAGCATCCCGTATATGTAGTCGGCTCTGATTCTATCGCTTGCTGCTGCTAATGTCTGGTAAATGCGAGATTCACATCTGTTAAGTATAGGGGCCTTGAGATAGACCTGGTGAGGTGGGATGATACCATGTTCAGTAAGCCTTGGTCAACGATGCCAAGGGCTTACCAATTGTCTATGATCAGGGTTTCTAAATAGCTGGGCACCTGGTTAAGTTGGTCCCTGGCCATGCTGTCCTCGGGGAAAGGTGAGGGCATGTCGGTATCAGCGGAATTACGCCCAGCCATAGGGTTAGAAGTATCACCTATACTCTCTCTCTGGCTGCCTTTGCTACACGGGGGTTCTTTTTTCTCTTCTACCCATATCTAAGCGGCCAGGCTTCTGTCCCTCCTCATTATGGATTGAAATTGGTTAATAAATTATCGTAAAGGCAATAAAGACGAAGGAGGGATACATAATAGGGTATATCGAATAAACGAATGATGGGGTAGGAACGGCCAAAGGGATGCGGCTCCTTCAATAGCGGAATTTCCACACCCTATTGATAGAACTAGGTAATGCTGGCACCAAGAGCCCTAAGATAAAATGGCTTTAATCCCATGGACCATTAGGCCCAATGCTCTCAATAGTTATAGTATTATATTGGTTCCCGATCTTCTTCCCTTCATCCCAATCCAGTTTTTTTTCCGAAGGGCGTTTGACTGTATCCCGAATTCCATTGTTGATTACATTAAACACCGCCAGGCTATTTATGGTCAAATTCGGAGCCCCATTAAATAATTGACCATTTAAAACCTAGAGCTACTGATTTTCTAGAAATACATGGTGTGGTGGACTGGCCGTAACATACGGTGAAATAGTATAAACCATCCTAAATTGACCACTGTTTTATATTATCAAGGAAGTCTATTTGGTTTGGCCATTTCACCTCTATAGACCAAGCAACCCTGCATCTAAAGGATGCGCGCCGAATTGGAACATCCTAAAGAACGCAACAAATGGGATTGGCATCCTCAAATAGGCTACTGCACCCCTGGGATAAACCCAGGATTATTGGTGTGGAGCGGCGGTCCCTTCATCCATTCACTTAGCCAACGAAAGACATATCCATATACCACACTACATCACCCCTTTCATGTGCAGTATGCATTGGCGTTCGCGGTTATATTTGGAGCCAGTCGTTCAGCTTTTTCGGGTTAGTTGTTCCTCAAATTGCAATGCATCCAGCCTAACAAGTGTACTGAACTCAACTATGCGGAATGCCCCTAAATTGCACCACTAGACTATCTGGGCAATATAACGTTTGAAAAGGCTGGTGGCCATTCTCGCAAACATACTAACCATTGTCAACCAAGATGAACCGAACTATTATCAAGTTATATATACTGGTCATTTCGGTGAATAGGATTGGCAGGTACGCCCCCAAGAAAGGAAATAGAAGCGTCGATGTGGTGAATAGTTTGAAACGCAGAAGTTCGGCCCAGGGCCCTCTATAACATCGGGACAGTAACGAGTATCGCTCTACATACATATCCATCAATCTGGAATACTATCTAGACCTAAATACGGACGAGAAGTGTTCCATCAGATGCGCGATTAATGTACCGTGATTGACATTACCAGGCCGAAGACTGTCGGTAAATCAATTCGGCTCGGGATTTACAAGAATGGTGAGGTTTGAAGTCAAATCTTTTAACGGAGAGATGCAATGTGAAAATCCCAATTGTCTTATACCCCCCCCCAATTGAGTTTAAGCTATTGATAAGCCCATGGGTAGTCGATTGTCGTTTATGTGGCAGTTAGTTAACGAGTGATTTTTAAACCAACCGAAATGCCAAACAACAAACCGGCCTGTACGACGATCCCCCTATCAAAATATCCTTTAATAGGATCTGTACGTGGGTGGTGTTCACTCTCGACTGCTGCAGCATCCTTTAACGGGTATGATATACAGCTCGCGGATGCGCCGCATGTTCCAATGGCCTACAGATGTATTTGCTGCTTCCTAATAATCATGGGGATGGTCACTGCTCCCGGATTGGTACAGCCAATGGACGGAGGAGCATTCCACATCGGAAATAGTGATAACCCCTCTATTGGCCAGGGTGCCCACGAGGCCCGTTTGGTCAAAACAGAGAGCTATTTAAGCTAGCCGATTCCGCTCATTTAAGCCAGCATATTTTTATTCCCTACCACCTTATAACTTATTCGACTCGATAGTATATAGGCTTATCGCCACTTCGATACACTTCACAGTGTTAGACTTCCTACGGTATTTCCCTTCAGCTCACTACCACCACTGCCTAGACAACAACATGCGTTTCATCACAAGTATAACGTTGTTCGCCGCCGGCCTATTGGGGGCATCCGCCCTGGCCATTTTCAACAACACCTGCTGTAACATTTACTGGGATGACCAGAAGCCCGAGGGGGAAAGAAATCCCGTTCGCCCTTTAATTTGGTGCGATCCCGCCGTCGACTATGCTGCGACGTGCCCCAAACCCAAACCCGAGACGGAGAAGGAGACCGAAACCGAAACCGAACCTAAGGTTGGCAGCGACAACAATATCGACACCAGTACTGACCCCAGCAATGACACCTGCACCAACCCTCCGTGCCAATCAACGGACCGGGACTACCGTCAAACCCGGCAACGTGAAAGGACCAACACCC
>JANBQC010000809.1:0-10100 GCA_027576995.1 Dimargaris cristalligena
CCCTCCATAATTCTATTGTGTAGGATTGTTACTCTAGAGGTATCTCATTAGTACTGCCATATCCAAATTGTAATGACTTTAATCAATTGTATAGGAATGTAGGTGGGGGTTGTTTAGATGATGTAGCAGTTGATGGACCATCACACAAGTCTAATGGATAAAAGCCCGCAACTCTGAATCAACCATGCAAGCAGATCCATTGTGTTGCATAACAATATTATCTGGGTTAAGATCTCTGTAGTGGAAAACTACCTGTGCAGTAATATGGTCGTGGCATTACTAACGTCAATGCTGGTAAAGCAGAATAGCTTTGTAAAATTGTATGATGTCATGGTACCGCCAAGTGTTATGAGATTGTTTACCAACTGGTGCAGTACAGAGTAGAGTGAACATGCAGTTGTTATAGCCCGTTGGTTTCCTTTGAATCACTCATTAAGGCCCATTATGTTTATGTAAGTGGAACAAAAGTTGAGCAAGGACCAAGTGAACTGAAGATAGAGTTCTACCACCCTGCCTAATGTATTTAACATGTGTTCTCATTAGATACTGGTAAGCATGGATGCGTCCATATTTGCAAGATTCAACCCAATTGTACCCAATTTTAAATGGTATATATGGTAAAAATACTTATATATAACTCAAAGCCAAATGGCCAGAAAAGCTATGCGAGAGGGGGGCTGATAGAGTCGACTGGGACAGGAGAGGGTCACATTATATTGGCATTGGGTCTACCCAGTATACTACGAAGGTCTGTGCATAACGGAAGCGGCCCTGCCCTGGCTTGAAATAATAGGGACGCTCCCAACCGGGGAAAATCTGCCACCATGCTGACTATGCCTGTTCTCCACACCAAAACGTCGACCCCCTGTCCCTGCTCTTCGACTTGCTGTCTTCTCCAGGTCAGCCATTGTCTAAGCAGACATCCCACTATTAAGTGTTGATTGCTCTTCTTTACTTTACCGTATGTTCATCCTTTCCAAAGACCCTTGTATTTGAACACCGACCCCTCCATCCCCCGCCCTTTACTTCACCTCCTCCCCATTCAACATCGCCTATTTGAAGTACTTCTCTGCACCTATGCCCCTGGCCCCTACTATGCCCATCAACTGCAGCTTCCTTGCCAATGAAATCTACGGCCTGCTCAATGTGCTGAAAAAGAGCCCCGATTGGAGGTATTCGGTCCCCGAGTTGCCGTTTGGCAAACTGGGGGTCCAATTGGGCATGAGCTCTTTCGGCCCCGCCTCGGAACGTATGGAAAGGTCTTCATCTGTGCGCTCCATCGAAGCCACCGGTCCCCAAGCGGCCCAGGCCCATCATACTCAGGCGGAACCAGCACCCCCCCGTCCCTCCACGGCCATCCGGAATTTGCAAGCAGCATACGATCGGCTCTGTGCCGGGTCCGAGGCTGCACTCCCGGCGGATGGCGGTTATTCGCTCCCCATTTACCACCGCGTGTTGCTCGCCGGCACGGCCATTGGTCTCGAAAACATCTCAGCTCGAAATGCGATGGTAACCGCCCTCCAGACCCTTCTCACGGTGCTGCACGAGAGCCCCGCCAGTTTAGCAACGGTACCCATGGCGGTGATTTTTCCCTGGATTATGCTGTTGCGAGCCGGGGCCGCTGGTCTGATTATCCTGGCTACGCTACAGTCCCTCGAAAGGATTGTCAAGAATGGTCACCTCGAATCCATGCTTCAGGTGAATGGCCGGGCGCTGAGTGCTCTGCAGCTACCCGTACCCGTTGGACTAAATCACCCCCTCCCACCCGAAGCGGCTACTGCCGTGGGCCCCTTGTCCGACTACCAGCAAATTCTGGTGGTAGTTGCATCGGCCGCCTCCCAGTGCCGCTTTGAAGCCTCCAATCCCGCTACGGACGAGCAGGTCTTGATCAAGATTCTGGAAGTCATGAACGCCGTCCTGAACCGACCTGGCGGCTTTTTATTGACCAATGATGTCGTCTGTGAAATGCTGGAAACCACCATCAGCCTGAGTTGCCAAACCCGAATTAATCCACTCCTCCGATCGACGTCCGAAACCTTTCTCTTGGCCTGGGTGCGTTTGCTGTTTGGCGAGTTACCCCGTCTTATTGTGGATGCGGGGGCCGGTGATCTAGCCCTGCCTTCTTCCAGGGGTGAATCCCCGTCGACCTCGAGCGACCCGTCATCATCAACTACTCCTATGGCTAGGCGTAACAGTACCCTCACTAGACGCATTAATCCTCAGGAGGGTCCCCATTCAGTCGCTCGCAAATCCCCCGCTATCTCGGCCAGTCCGCTTATCTCCGGGGAGCCCATGACCTCAGTTCCCTCCGCTGCCTCCAGCGAAGCGTGGATCCAATTGCGTTACTCCGGCTACGGCTTACCGGCCCTGCTAGAACTCTTCCGGGTTTTGGGTGCCGTCTTGAACCCCCATGATCTACAGTATACCGATACCATGCGTTTAATTGCTCTTAATGCCCTGAACCAGGCCTTCGAAACCAACGGCCCGGCTATTCTAGATCACCCCAGCTTCCAGACCCAGATCGCCAACGATCTTCTAAAATATTTGTACCAAATTGCGGAGACCGATTTCCTGCCCCTAATGGCCACCGCTCTTAGACTGGTCACCAACATTTTGCCACAGTTCCGCCGGATTCACAAGGAATATTTCCAAACGTTCTTCGCGCTGTTTCTAGCCCGACTGTCCCATCCCGCACTAGATACTCAGCTGGGGAACACCAGTCTCCCCAACCTCGCCGTGGAAGCCACTCAGCTGAACGAGCTATTCGAAGGCCAGCTGGCTCCTCTTTTGAAACGCCAGCGCGATGTTATCCCACACTTTCGCTATTCGCTGGCTGGTAATCACTTCCCGTCTGTGGTCCTTCAGCGGGTACGCCCCCTACCTACCCCACAGCACCGTCTCCTATTTTGCCGCGCTCTCGACCAGTTGACCAACATTACGGAGGATCCGGCTATCATTAGTGACCTATGGGTTCTTTTTGACTCGGACCTGTATACGGGCAATCTGTGGGAAATGTACCTGTCGTTCCTTTGTCAGCATTCGTTGCCCCATATCGAGGTCGATCTAATGCGTTCGCTGAGAAAGGCTCCTCCACCAGACTCCCTTTCTCCAGCCCCCGAAAAGGGCCGACTCGTTCCCGAAACCTCGGCAACAATGCCATCTCCCCCATCCTGGGCTGGTACACAGCCCCCGGCCCCAGTGTACGCGTTCCAAAAACAAAGTGCCCATCTGTTACAAATATACTCGGCCAATCCGGACCAGTGGAATGCTGCTTTCCGCGAGGAAAGCCAGGTGTGTACCCAAAAACTAACGGCCATATTGCAGGCCATGGTGGCCCGTGCTGAAGCCAACGCACCCAATCAGCCGGATTCTTGGACGTCACTCGTGGCGCTACTCCACCCGCCTTCCACTACTTCCCCTGACGGTACGCTTCCGGCCGATCCCCGCCAGCCCCACCCGTATCCGCTCCCCGAAGGTGAAGCAATGGCATTGGAGCAGTTGCTGGGTGCCCAGACCCAAAAGACTACACTCCTTTTTGCAGCGGCGTTGTTTAACCACAACCCCAAACAGGGTATCCGTTTTCTTGCGGAAGTGGGGTTCCTTCCCCCGTCAAACTCGAAAGATCCTCCCTCGTCCAAAGGCTCCGACCCGCCCACGTTTGCTCCGGAGAACTTAGACGAGGCCCAGGTGTTACGATTAGCCCTGTTCCTTCGCCACACACCCTCCCTGAACAAGGCCCTGCTGGGTGACTATCTATCACGGCCCAAACATTTGCCCGTCCTCCGGGCCTACATCAACTTATTTGATTTCCAAGGTCTGCGACTGGACGAAGCGCTTCGAATCCTCCTGACCCAGTTCCGTATCCCCGGTGAATCCCAGCAGATTGAACGGGTGGTGGAAACCTTTGCCGAACGTTACTGCCAGTCTCAGCTAGAGGGAGACAGTCAGCTTGTTTCCGAAGACGGTAGTGGGCCCACTCCGGAAGTAGCTAACCCCGATGCGGCGTTTGTCCTCTCCTACGCATCGATCATGCTTAATACCGACCAACATAGTCCCCAAGTTAAAACGCGCATGAAACTGGACGACTTTTGCCGCAACCTGCGGGGCGTCAACGCTGGGCAGAACTTCTCGTCGGAGTATCTGGAGGCCGTTTTCGATGGCATTCGGCGCAAGGAAATTATTATCCCCGAAGAGCACGATCGGGTAGATCGCTTTGACGAGGTCTGGGAGGGCCTTCATACCCCCGGTCGGTCAGAGCTAGACTCGGTGAGCTCGTCCAGTGGGGAGCTGTTGGCTACACTTCGACCTACCACACTCGACGGGTTACTCTTTGCGCTCAGCTACCGCCGGCTGCTTATGAATTTTTCCCAGGTGCTATTGAAATGCTCCGATGACGAGATGCTGCGGTCAGCCCTCACCGGTCTTTATCTCTGTGCCCAGCTTGCCGTCCAATACCAAGTGCCCGGTTGTATCGAAGAACTCGTCAGCCATTTGTGCACCATTGCGGGTGTATTGGAGGACTATTCCCAAACCAATCTACTCCAACCAGTGGTGATTGCGAACCCCTCTGCGGACCCGTCTCCGGAGGCACTGGCCAAAACCCCTAAGCGCCCACCTTCTACGTCGGATCCGTGGGTTTCCTCGGCTGACCAGCTGTCCGCGGAACCCTCCACCCTGGTATTGACCGACCTGTCCCTCCAGCTAGGTCGGGATTACCGAGGTCAAGTAGCTCTGATTTTCATGTTGGGACTAGCCCGCTGGGTCCCCCAGTACATCACCGCCGGCTGGACCCTCATTTGGCGTACGGTCCTCAGTTTGGCCTGCGCCGATCTTCTCGAAGGCACGTTCTTTACCTTGCACCCCTCGGGTACTCTGACCCTGGATATCCCTGTCGCATCCCGCAGCCCTAGTCCCAATGCCGGTGCATGCTCCCCTCCTGCTACTGGGCTTACCCCACGCTCACTTGCACTGAGCCCTCTGGCGAATAGCCGGCGTCCCTCGTTTCATTTTGAACCCTCCGCGGCCATCATGGCCGAAGACCGTCTCCGGGTCCGCTGGGCGGCTCTACCGGATCGACTGTACCCGACCCATTTGCCCGTGACCCTCCACTCCAGCGATGGCTTAGCCTATTTTCCTGACCCCACTACCGATGACCTATTCCGCTCCGGGGAATACAGTCAAATTTACCTGGACAAGGCCGACCAGCTGGCGGGTCGGGAAAATGGGCCGAACCAGTCCACTGACGAGGAAGCGGATGGATCCCTGTTTTCGACGCTATCGTCGTATTTCATGTCGTCGTACCCTCCCGAGTCCGAGAAACCATCCGCCAGCCAGACGACCGACCGCCCTCGCCACTTCTCCGGGAATAGCCGGGCGGGTGATCGGTCCTACCGCGACTTGCTGCGGTCCTCGAGCTCCAGTCAGCTTATGACCAAGAAAGCGGCCCCGTTTCAGCGGTCAAATTCTAGCTACAACGGTAGTGGTGGCAGTGGAGGTGGAGGGGGCAGCAACGGCGGGAATGGTGGTAATGGAGGTACCCCGGGTCTGAATCGTTGGGATGCTCCGCTGGACCTTCTGATTCACCTCACGAAAAGCGCCCGAACCGCGGTGCAGGCGGCCTGCGTCACGCGTTTGTTTCGGGACATGGTCCATTTGGATACCTCCAATTTCCTGAAGGTGCTTCACCGACTCCACCAGTATCTGCCTACTGTGGCTGTCACTGAGGCGGAATATGAGCCATCTTGCCAATCCGATTCCCAACCCGATGCCGTTTCGGATACCCAGGCTAATGAACGGTGGGTTTACCACCGAGGCGAGGCTTTCTTTTACGAACAGTGGCTACGCTTGACCTTGGCCAATGTAGACCGCCTAGACGCTATTTGGTCTGAAGTGAGTCCCCCAATAGAGCACTTACTTAGCCACGCCACCCAGTTCCCGACATTCATGATTCAGCGTACCTTGGGGGTGTTATTCAATTTAGCCCAACGAGTAGCCAGCCAAACGGATGGTATCCTCCAACTTATCGAACGGGGAGTTCAGACCTTTGGGGAGCAGGCAGCCGGACATCCCCAGCAGTGCTTGTTGCATCACCCCTCTCTAGCTACCCCCCTCGTTGATGGGCTCTGGGGACTCTGGCGCCGGTACCAAAATGTCAACCAGCTAGCTGCTGATCCGGAGGCCCCCACAAATCGACTACGCCCGCTCACTCGCCTGGTCTTGGAACAGGCCCAATATTCCCCTGAGACCAAGGCCCTCGCCTGGCAGCTCATTAAAGAGTGGATCGGGTCGGGCGGCCACGGGGCCCTGCCTCCCGCTCTTGCTGTCCAGCTGGTCAGTCTGGCGGCCCACTACTTGCCAGACGATCGACCGAGCTACCATCACCGGGAGACTCACGTTAACAACACCACGGCCGGGACCCCTGAACTGGTCGACGAAAAGGTTGAATTACAACTCACGGGTCAAATTCTTGAATGTGCCCTGCGTCTCCTCCTCACGACACCCCACCTGGCCGATCGCCACAGTTTAGAAGCCCTCGACGCCTGGGCTCGCTTAGACCTTCCTTTATTGCAAACCCTTCTTCGGCCGTGCATCCACCCGCACCGTGGCATCCGCCAACTGGCCACCGCCCGATTCCAGCAGGCCCTGGCCTTGGTTAACTTGACCGGGCGCATCACACCACACGGCTCCCCCCAGTTGACGCATTCGGCCCCTGCGCCTGCGGCCGAAGCCGAAACCGGGGCCGCCCAACGACTCCGCCAAGCAACTGTGTGGACCATTTGGAGCCAGGTGTTTGACCAATTGTTCTTCCCGACCCTCAAAACGCTTTTGCACCCAGCCCTGATGATGGAGTTTGATGCGCGGGGCTACGAGGAAACCTGTACCCGACTAGTATCGCTGGTCTCGTCGTTTTTCCTGCGGCATTTGCACGGGCCCGTGCTCGAAACTCTCGCCGTCGGACCCGGGCCCGTCCGGATTGCAAATGCAGTGGATACCGCTGGCTCAGGCGATACCCCTGATCCCTCTACCGAGGAGGCTACACCTACCCCTCAGCCCCCCTTCCCCCGAGTCTGGCTACTATGGTTGGACCTCATGGTGGCCTGCCTTAATCGCATGGAAGAGTGGGGTTTGTCCAAAGAAGTGGTCGTGGAGCACCTCAAAAATATGCTCCTGATTCTGGCCTCGCTGGGTGCCTTCGATAATGTGCTCACGGATCCTTTGCCCCATGCCGCGGCTGACCCTATGATCGCCCCGGCGGCTAGCGATGATCCGGCCGCCACCAAGAATGCCCTGTGGTCCGCGACGTGGAATAAACTCGGCTGGGTGCTGCCGGATTTGAAGGACGAGTTATTCCCCGAATTGAATACCCCGAACCTGAAACAGGCTGATTCAGCCCCCGAGCCCGTGGGTAACGAGGTCGGAGCTACCGTTACAGTTATGGCCTCTCCCCCACTTTCAACCGATGAAACTATTGTTGTAGCGGTCGGTTCTGGATTGGAAGCTGACGTAGCGGAGGCGGTATCCGCGCCATTACCGCCATCTCCTGCCGTACCCGAAGAGAGTGGATCCGCGGAAGTGAACCGTGCATCTGAAACAGTCGACCCGAGCCCCTCCGTGGCTACTCCTGCACCTACACCCATTGCATAATCGTGCGACCTTGTATCGCTCTTCTTGCCCTAGAAGTTAAATATTCTGTTGCATTGCCTATATTGCAAGTCTGGGGGGTAAGTTCAACCTCGCTAACAGGGGGACACCCCGCCGGCACTGAACTTGCTGCGTTCCGTTAATATACCAGATAATTGGCTAGGAACCATACTTACCAACTCTGTGGATCTACGAGCATGTATTTTTTTTGGATTTGAGCCCCGATGCATCACTATGGGGTCCTATCTAAAAGTGTATACTCTGAACACCCCTCTGCCGTATGTCGACTGACCGTCAGACCAATAATCACCCCCCTAACACAAGCTACTGGGCATTTATTTTAATTATTCCAGGCTAATATGTCCTGGATTAATGTTTTCCATCTTTCTTGCTTTTATAAATATCCAGTCTATTTATTGAATTTTGGTATCTACATTTTAAAACCGCGGGTCGCCTTTAAACCACAACATACGTAGGCCGTTAGGAAGGGCATTACCTAATCTCTTATAGAAGTGACTGGCATTCCCCCAAACCATGATGGGAATATTGACACATTTCGATTATATTGCATCTTGATTGACTGGGATGCCACGCCTCTTCTCAGTAATTTATTGGGTGATAGTGTACCTTGAGTTGGATTTCACGCATCGTTAGGCGATTGGTTTTAGTAGCCTTAGGTCCAAGAAATTAGACAAATGATTCGTATATTTTATATGGACACGGTTCAATTGTATAAATGAGCCCCAAAATATTCCTAGTTCTACCATATTTAGCCAGAAGCTATAATCCTATTATGTAGAGATGCCTTTTGCCCAATTTTGACTAGATTTATCTAATATACATTGTACCATGCGACAAGTCCGTTTCCTATTTCGGGGCAGATTCTTTAAAACCCCGAAACATCCATGAACATGTCCATATATCTCTTCGTTTACATAAACTACCATTGGCTCAATCAAGATGATGCCCTCAGCAAGCTATTTTCGTCCATAATACAGCAGCTATATTTGTTACCCATTGTTGGCTGACCTATCCCCATCAAAGAAACATAATTATATTGTTAAAAGAGCGTGAAGTATGAGCGGTTTTTATTAAGGAAAGAATATAAGTGGTATGAACTTGCAGAAGCGATGTGAACGCTAGTAAACTGAAGAACAAGAATACGTACCCGATGCTTATTTATATGGACCGTAATAGGCATCCGGGAAAGCTAAGGAGGGTCAATAACATATTCATCGGACCTTCTGGAAAAGTGTTCTAGATGACAGAATTAGTGGTGTCCTCAGAGGGTGTCAATTTACCAGGGGTCCCTATGCTAGACATGTAGCTGGAATGAATCCCCAGTCAAAGATGCTACGGCTGGAACATCAGGATTAGTGGAATCCATGGGGTCCAAAGGAACCTCGCTACTTTGATGCCCGGGGTCTGACCCTGTGTTGGCTGCGGATGTAACAATATAAATGCAGATCTCACTAGGTAGTGATAGTTACTTAACTTCGGTTTATCGATAAGATGCCATTCAATTGGTGTATTAAACACGATTTACCATATCAAATATTGATAGGCCCATTTTTGAGGCATACACATCTGCATTTGACTAAAATGAACCTTCCTGTCAATACAGTGTATGAAGAAAAGTAAGGGTTGTCTTTCCTAGATAATTAGGAGCGGGAAATTATATAAGGGGGTAAATGAGCGTGTAGAATGCGTACGGCAGAAGTTATTAAAGGTTACATATCGAAAATTCCTTTCAATGAGGCAAAAGCCGCTGGCTAAAACTGAATACCCCGCAAATTGCCTCATACACATATCACTTAAACCCTTGTACGGGCGGGTTGAATGTCCCCCATATGTATATAGTGGAAATAAATTGGGGACGCTTGAAAGGCAAGTTAGCCTACCGCATCGATTCTAAATTTATCTGTGCGGCTTGAGACTGAAGATACAAGACCCCGGGCCATGGTCTCGCCTGTCCGCCTACATAACACAGCCAAGAGGAGGGAGGGTAGCAGGGGGAAATGTGAATATAAAGCAAAGTAGACAACAGTATTAGCCATTTAATATAAATTATGGCTGCCTGGCTGGTGTGTAGACTATTTATCCGCTCGGTGATAAATGGTCCGGGCCCCCGAGACCAGCTGACCACACTCCATTACTATAGAATAGGAGGGTAGACCGTAGGCAATCAATAGCCGATGTAATAATAGCGAATACAGGGGGGGGGGTAAAGTTTACCCATAGCCGCCTAGCCCGCACTAGATCGGGCGCCTACTTAGTTTCTATAAATAGTCTGATTGCCCATATAATATACCGCCCATTGGCCAGTGTAGACTCTGCGCGAAAATGGTTTGCGTGGAAGCTAGTAAAATAGTCTTGACGACAGTTTCGGTGAAGGTTCTATGTGTGTCTTTAAAGCTGGAGTGGTATCCCTAAGAAATATTGTCGACCAGAGATAACCA
>JANBQC010000810.1:0-10059 GCA_027576995.1 Dimargaris cristalligena
CGAAGTTAAGTAGTTATCAGCCAATTTAGTACTGAGGTGGGTGACCACTTGGGAATAGTTGGTGCTACAACTTTTTATATATTATATTTTTACAATATCAGATTACAGAATGACTGTTGAAATTTTACATTAGTATGGTTTTAACCTCTTAGGTTGTGTTTTTCCTGGGCCCTGTAAACTGTACTACTTTGGCCCTATGGTCATTTAAGCACTACCCTTTTACTATGTAAATTATTATGAAATAACCCCACACATACATACCCAGTTTATTTACAGCTGGGCCAAATTTCTCCCAAATAAAGAAATAAAATAAAATAATATTATACTAGAATATACCTCTTACCAATGGATATCCTCTGTCACATCTAATGGTGTTTAATGATAAATATTCCTATTAGTCGAAATATGTCTAATGAATATCTACGAGGAGAGTTTAGTTGCATTTTTATGCATATATATCCCCTGCATCTATATATGTGGATAATTATTTTATATCTCAGTATTGCACACATCAATTTAGCCGCAATTCATCTGACATCTAGCTCCATTTGAATATATTAGATTGAAAACTGTCACTGTAACCATTGAGCACCATATAGCTACCAATTTCAAATCAGGCAGTTTACAATTCAAAATGTGTTATATCACTAATACAAAGTTTATAATTAGAACTCAAAATGTACGGCCAGATAAAGACCATTTAGGATAATTTTTTATTGCTAATAACAATAATCTAAACCACGGGGGATCAGGTAATGGGAAAACTCATTAGGTCTATAACAAAGAAAGCTAGTATGCACTACACTAAGAAAAGGGAGCATGCTGTTGTACCTGCCACTAGTTTCTGGTGCTCGCTCCGGTATTACTGAAACAGCCTATTGGCCGGCACCATTACCACTCTGCCAGGTAAATCCTCTGTTAAAGCGTGGCTGAGGATTGCTTTCCACCGCATTATCAATGACCGGATTTATGACCTCAGATTCCGCCGAATAGTAACTAATGGGCGTTTCGGGAATTTTCATTCTATTAGAAGTCAAAGAAAAGCGGGTTGCTTGCCGAGGGCTGGGATTGTTTAGCATTGCCATTGCGAAACTACCTTTGTTTGAAGGACCAGCAGCAGTATCCTTGGGCGGGTCCCCGAACTCGGTCCCAGCATCCCTGGAGATAGTAGTTGTATCCCAGCCATTTGAGTTGGCCCTAGAATTCCAACCGGAATTAGCTTTATGCTGATCAGATTTCTCGTCACTTTCAGCCCAAGGGGCATCGATTTCATCTGGACTTAGGTGGGTGTCTACGTTCACATCCTTATGGAAAAGGGCGACTTGTAGCTTGTTGTTAAACTGGACCGACTTGGTTGACCCATCTCCCCCATTGCCCATTCCGTTGGCGACGGACAGCATTAAGGCAAACAGGACACCCACGCGCATAATTGCCATGTTGAATGGAGCGAAGTAGAGGTGGGATGTTTGGCAGGGTTCGGATAGGGCTAGTAGGTAAATGGCCAGCAATATGAAAATCGTACAAGATATCAATAAATCGGTATATCACTTGTTCGCAAAAAAATGTAAGGGGATACTAGCTCCGATTTTTTTGGACAAGACCATTGGAAATTACCTGAGGCTATAATTGATGACTAAATACGTACGCGGGGTACATACTTGATTACTAAGGATAGACGGAAAACGATGGTTATCATTCTAGGACACGGCAGCAATGGGTATTTATATATTCATTTGCAGTACGCTCCCATGTTCCCTCTCAACCGACGATTCCCCCACCTACAGCTCTCCACGGCACACTGCCACACCCATCCCAAATACCTACTATATTATGGCGTAGATTGGCAATAGTGGGAAAAGGCGGAAAATACCTAGGCACGGGACTGGGACATATTACTGCTGACTGGGGCACTGGCTTAACTCGGGGCCTTCACCGCTTTTCAATCGGCCCTAATGGCCTATGCAAAACAATAAAGTCGTTAGAAGGGAAACCTCTTGGCCAAAGGGACAGTAGTTTACGGCTAACCACTAGCTGCTTGTGGTGCATATATTGGTTTAGATATAATTAAATGATTTCGATTTCCAGTCCTGCCAACTCTTTACCACCTGGTGAGCTCCAAGCCATACAGCAATGAAGTGGCTATATTCTCAATACGAGCCCTATTACTGGGACCGACCGACTGGGTCCCCAGTAAAGGTATAATTGATTTGGGACCTAAACCCGAGCCCCTTCTCGCCTATGCCGTTATTCATCATTTTCCCCTTGCCCCCTTTACATTTTCACCCCCCGACTCGGAAAATAAATCGGCCGATTGGACCCTACCAATCAGTTCCCTCATTGGAATATTAATAGGCGCCTTGGCGCATTTAATTCTTACATTATACGCTTATTTTGGTACCTTCCCTTACATATAACATATGCAGCAAATGCTGTTGATAAAACTTTATTCAAATTTAATACTAGGGTCGGTAGAAATGGGGAGGATAGGGCGATGTTTATTAGTTAGTGCTGTCGGGTACGTAGGCAAGTTCTCAGCATCGACCAACTAAAAGTACACTACCCAAGTACCAGCTTTGACAGCTGTCGTGTTCACCACTCCTGCTTTTGAAAACCTATTCGCGAGGTTTGGCAAAGGGTGTAGAGTCCAGTGCGAAACAAATTTAATAGACATCCGTGCTAACTAAAATAGAGGGGATAGGCACTTGTCGCCCCTCCTAATCTGACCTAATCCATCCGCTCGTACGAGGACCACCCGGCCCTCCCTATTGTTATCTTAGTTATGTAGTTTCCCCTCGGGACCTCCCTTGGAGTAGTCCCCCGCGTATATATAACTGGGCCCCCGATGGGGACCGGTTAATACCTTAGCTTATTCTGACCCCTTAGTTTACCTTAATAAACCCTATATACGCTCACCCCCCATACTGACTAGTAAGTGTGCATCGGTGCACGTCCCCTGCATACATAGCGACCCTTGCTTTATTCAGTTAGTATCAGCCCTACCTAACGCTAGTAGCCCGCTTGGCCATGCCCAATGCCCCGCCTACCATTAGAAGCCTATCCCCGAGACTCTTGATGGACTAAGAGTGGTTAATTCGGGCAACAGCACTTTACCACTATAATAAATAGGTTTCACGTAAATGACTAATAGCTGTCGGTGGGTATGCTGGCATGAATCAGAAAATCACATTAAGAGATTCCATTAACTTTCGCGATAGGGGATTAGAACTGGTGAGGATGAATGATATAGAGGAACTCTCCTAACGGTACCTCGTTAGGGGATAAACGCATTGAAATGTTTGTACAGCAACCCGCTTACTTCGAATTGGGGCATTGTGTTGGCAAGGATATGGACGATATAGGTATTTTCGAGTGGCTCATTGGGCTACAAGGGCCGAAATTTTTGACCCCACAGTTCAATTAAGCATAAATTGGAGCGATTATCAGGACTACCCTTTGGAATTTGAGGTGCCCTTCCTCCTCAATTGTCGGCGATAATTTAAATGACATGCGCAATATTTTATTGAATACTTGACTGGCTTTCTAAATGACTTAGCCCAATCATCGTTTAACAATAGCTATCAATCCACTACTATTCACAAGGGTGGCAATATGTGCACTTTAACAACATTGTTGTTTTCTTATAACCCGAACACCCGTGTCTTATCCCAGGTCATTTGCCTTCATTTACCACGCCCAATAATCTGGTGAGCCGTGTATCTTCTAGGGGTTTTTATAGCCACTCAGTAGTTCTGAGACCAAAGAAATGGTTCCAGGACAAGCTACTGGGTATGCATTGTCACCTGGGCAAGTACACCTGCTATTCCCAATGCAACCAACTCTAATAGAACACTCGAGTAAAACGCGAGGAAACCCCGGCGGAGAAGTAGGTCTATTAAAACCAAGCGCTTAACTGGTTATTGGTGGTATGTGAATACTGTAGGTTTCTTCCACCAAATTACTGGTCGGGGTCGCATTCAGTTGACGTCTTTCGGATATAATAGCGTCGATATTTTTCTGCACGTATGCAATCAATTCTGTTCGGCCAAGTAGCATCCATATCCGGAGGTATATATAATTAATGGAAAAATAGGTTGGACATCCCAGTTGGTTAGTGCCGGTCAAATATAATGCAGAGTTAATCCACACGGCTGGTCGAAGAGGACCAAAAGGCAGTTAATTAGGGATATTAGGCGAATAGGGTATTGGGCAGGCTTAGTGGTATAGGGGCCCCTTGTACTTACGTGAAGGGCTGAACCTGCGAGACAGGCAGAGGAACCCAGGGGGCTGCCGCTCAAACGCAGTAGATACCATAATGGGGATGTCCCACCACCGGTCAAATTGGAGTTCCTTTTGATACCGCCCAATAACCCGATCCAAGCGCCGCAGGAGTCTAGGGTGATCGGCCAGGGCTATACCCTGAACAAAAAAGACCCGCCGGGGATCTAAAATAGTGGGTGGATGCAGCTGTTGATGATGGCTATGATGCTGGGATGGAGGAGGGGACGGCCGCCACTCTGGCAATTCGGCGTCCCGAAGGCCCCTTTGGAACTGTTCCCGCATTTGGTAAAGGGACGTGGACTGGGCTGATACTTGACGGCCCTGGTGGGATTTTAGAGAGGCAGGCCCGCCTAATCCGGAAGGATCGTGTTTGCCACGGGGGCTCTGGAGACGTTCCTGCCAGGCCTGGCGAAGAGGGACTATGGTCGCCAAAAGTTCAGTCGACCCGTCTACTCCGGTATTTTGGCAAAGTCGAATAAATTGTTCCGCCACGGTATACCAATAGTAACCCGCCAAAGTCTTGGTTGGAATAGGTTCGGGATGATGGGAAAGCAGACTATGCCTACTATCATCATCGGTCGACCGGGATTGGGCCAACTGGGCCAACACACTCGGGGTGGGCCCAAAGACCTGCTCAATCTTGTCGGGGCCCGGTGGGGATCGGGTGGGGCCGGCGGATAGGATACCGGTTGGCGGGTCGTCTCTGGGAAGGGTTCGACGGAAAAATGAAACTCGAATAGACGGTGTTGCTAGGGTATCTCCCCAAGCCAGAGCGTGGTGGGCTAGACATTCCAGAGGAGTCCGGGCCCCCGATGGAGACGTTGATAATGACGCCGGTTTTGAAGAACGGGCCTCGGACTCAGGGTCGCTCTGTTTGCGCGGTGCAGCGCGGTAGCCGGGAGGGTCGGTGGCTAGAACCGGCTCGAGGAGAGCGTGGAGAGTTTGGAGGGATTCCTGATTGAGGTCTTTGCGCTGGGGGTGGGCCTGGAAGAAATCGGGATGGCAATGCAGTAGGAACTGATTAAGTTGGCGGCGCACGGTGCGAGAGGTGACTTCCATGGTTTGGCGAGGGGGTTGCCTGGGTAATTGACCGCCAATTAAGTAATAGGGGGCCGTGGTGAGAGGGAATCAAAAGCCACTTTTAATAATGAGAAGGACCTGGGCAATAGTAGCAGGGGTGCGTAGAGGGAAGTAGGAGAGTACAAATAGGCTAGTTGGTTACTTGCAGGCCCAATTCGCATTTGTGCAGTCAAAGGGGGGCCACCGTACATTTGTAGAAAGCACCGTTTAACGCTGAGCTCTACGGGCGGGAAAAGCATAGGCATAAATCTATTGAGGAACAAAGAGCCGTGGGTGAATTTATGGAAGATTATGGCTGAGTGTCGGTGTTGGCACCCTGGAGTTGGTCCCTTTTACTTTGGGCAGTGTGTATAGCCCACAAGTTGACTTATCTCATCTCTCCACCTTGGCCTCATTTAGACTTAGCCCCCCGGCCCCTTTAGACTGGAGCTCCCTCCCCTCTTCTTCATCCCACTCCGCCTCTTTTCTCTTGCTCGGCATTTTCCCGCCCTTCTCTCTACCCTTCTCGGCTTTATTGTAACTAACCCACACATCTCCTCCATATACCCCCGCCATGTACAACCATTTGCAGCGGCTCAATGCCGTATTCACGTTTGCCCTGACCGTCGCCTTTACCCTAGCCTTCACCGTCGCGTACACGTCCCTCTGGATCCCCAATTCGGCCCAGGCCGACGTCACCCTCAAGGCCATCAAGGTCCGCAAGGGGGCCTCCGTCTACGATGGCTACGACCCCCAGGCCCGCCGCGCCCATTACGCCAGCCTGGCCTTTGACATTGAGGCCGATGTGGCCAGTCTGTTCCACTGGAACGCCAAACAGGTGTTTATGATGATTGTGGCCGAATACACCACCCCCACCAACTCGGTCAATAAGGTCGTGCTGTGGGATAGCATCATCCAGAGTCCCGAGGACGCCCAGTTCCACCTCAAAAAATACCGCAACAAGTATTTGTTCCGGGATTACGACGAGGTTTTCGGGTAAGTTGAGCCACGGCTACGGGGGCCGCTGTATGGATCTATGTATCTATATATAGGCAATAGTCACGCCGGATTACGGACGAGTAGACGTATATCTGGTCCGACTGGTTTGTGCTTCGACACTCTCCTATAATAACCCGCCCTTGGTTAACTAATCGGTATGCTAAGCCTACTATTAATGCTGTATTCTACCCGACTTGCTTCTGCCCTCTATAGAGCCACCGAGGCTAACCTCACCGTTTATTGGGATGTCACTCCCTACATCGGTTTCCTCAACATGGACCGGTACGCCAAAACCTCCCAGGTCATCACCATCCCCAAGGTCACCTATAAATAAGTTCGGTGGGATCTGTATAGCGCCCGTTATCCGACCGGTTCTTTTCCATTACTTGTGCACTACACAGGGGCTTGATGCTCCTCCTACTTTTCTACCGCCATGACATTTCAGGCACATATCCCCACATCACGAATGTCGCATTTTCTTCGATATCGGAATCCCAATAGAAATACTTTACCTTAGGACTGAAATTGGCATGTTGCTGCCCTTGTAATAAGTATATACATAATCTATGGGTGATTGCTACCGTCGGTATTTTATTCCAATAATTGCATAGGGGTATTCCTGCTGCTCCAGTCCCCTTAGTGTTGTTTGCTTTAACAGTGCCTAATACACTGTTAATTTGAACGATGGACTATCCAACGATATAAACATATATATGGGAGAGGTTCAACCAGGCTGTATAACGAATACCCCATTGGATGAGGAAACTACTACTGGCTGAAAATGGTTTGCCCACTCATTTTCTCGTGCAGTTATCATTTAAATCCCAATACAGCTGGGCCGAATATCGCCCATATGATGGCTGGCCACTCTAATTCTAAAGTTGATAACATCAGAATAGCAGTTGGCTGTTCCATCCTTCGAATAGTATTTTAGACATGAACTTTTTCATTTGACCCACTGCCTAGCAGCCTACACAACAGGTGTGGTGGACAGGGGTGCCATTAAATACTACCTCTTCCTTACCAGCCACTAGGAATAGCCACGGTCCATAGGTATAGTATACTTCTGTATAGTCGTACAGTGCTGTATGTGTATCTTGCTATGCCATGTAGCCGTTACTCTTCCCAAAACCCATATTTACTCGATAACAACCTTAGCACCATTCCTACTAATTTATTTGCAACCACTTCTTTGGCCAATTCCTCAGGCCTTTCCCTTGCTCTCACCTTCTTACTGCAATCAAATCTAGTTAAATAGCTGGTATTAAAATGACCTACACAACCAGATATTGGCTTTCAACAGCCCATACTATTTCCTAGGCACCAACCGGGGGTTAATTCCTATTCTTTATAGATTCTGCTCAACTGTACTCGCGATATTTGGCGTACTGGATTGAGCTGTACATGCAGTTAAAACCATACATAATCCATGATTACCTCCCTCAACCAAGGTCGTACATTGGCCATAGACTATTCTCGCTCACTGCTATTTGAGATAAAAAACCACTGCGTTCCGTAGACTATTTCACATGGGGGATTAATATACATTATCGCAGCCCGTCTTTTACACAACAGTGTTATTTATTTGAGAAATACGACAAATGGGGCCGGCCAAGCAGCTATTAGGGAACATGAAGAAGTCAAAGAAGCAACCATGGATGGTGATATTTAAACAGAGGGGCCTCTTAGCCCAAACAGCCCAATATACATTTATTGTTTACCTCTGCCAGCACTGATGGGAACTTTTAAATCCTCATTATGTTCACCACTCCCTTCCCACTTTAAATCAATCCCCGCGATCTTCACGTTGTTCAAAAAGGCGCTGAATTCTTTTGTGGGCAATTTTTGAAAAATTTCCCAAAGTTTTTGGGTGTTCTCATTTGCAGTTGCTTTCTCCACCATCATATCCCGAAATTTCACTAAAGCGATTTCTTTTTTCTTTTCACATTCGTCCACCGACTTGCTCGCGGTCGCGGATACAGGTGGGGAGGCGGGTTTAGATGCCGGTGGGGAATCGGGCTTAGATGTGAGTGAGGAGCCGGGTATGGATGCGGGCTTATTGTCTTTTTTCTCAACGGGGGCGGGTGATTCTTGAGTACAGGCATCGTAAATATCGCTGAGCAGATCAGGCAAAGAGTCTAGGGGATTGTTGATCCTCACTGCTCTACGAACAGCGCTGGACGCCCCATTACTGGGACTCCGACGTTGCAAAGACGCTGGGCCCGAATAAGTTTGGTGGATATCATGAGGCAGAGAAGCCTGACTGACAGTTAGATTGCTAACGGTGATGGCCAGAACGAGCAGGGCGGTGGTCGACTTGAAATTCAACATGAAAAAGGGGGTGGGCAGACGGGTGGGGAGGTAGGGTTGGAGTTGGAAACGATAGTTGTAGTCGGAGGAATGTCGAGCAGTTGGAGTGGGGGTGATGTTGACAAATACTGGAGCGTAAATGTGAAAATCTGTGTCAGTGAAATGGTGGTCTTGGTTGTAGACGGGGTAATTGTGAATAGGGAAATGTTGCTTAGATATGGTTTGAAATAGGGAGGGGAGACGCTGGAGCTTTTATATAAATGTAAGCTAGTCTCATGGCTGTAAAAATATAGCCGATTAAATGGGCTACTCAAGGAGAGGACATGGTTGACCCTGTCGATGAAATTGAATGAGTGCGATTTTTCCTATACGCAGATTTCCCGCATCGGTGTGCCTCACTCTGGCTCTATCACTATAGAGACTGCCACCCCAGCCCCAGTAATTTGTTGTGCTATAATTGTGAGCGCTTATTATTATTGCTGTTGTTATAAGGAACTGCAGTGAGACGCCGAATAGCTGTATTCGGTTTGGCCACCCCATGTTGAACCAAAGGTTTAAAGTCACCCAGCAATCCTATACAATCATATATATGTTCGCAATGCCCAAAACTAACAGCATCGTGGGTTGTGACCTGTGTAGTCTCGAGCCAGTGAAATGGTAGAATGAGATACTATAGTTCAAAAATGAATCCATTGATTCATTTTTCCATTGCACCAGGGGTGAGTATCGCCTTCAATGGAGAACTGTCTTAAGACATGGTCGGCATAGATGCGGTGTAGGGCTGGGAGAGAGCACACGATTTCGCAAATTCACAATAACGATACACACGCCAGCAGGATGCGAACATAGATAATATGTTCAGTAGGACTGGGGATGCCATTTAGTTTCACAGGACCAAGTAGCTTAACTCATTAACCTGGCTTTACAATAATTATTGGGAACCATAGATATGACTGATTCGAACGGAACAACAAAACCAGTATGGTGTTAAGGTTGCTGTTAGGGTGGTTTGCTGAACCCTTTTCCAACCTATACTGCTAGCCATGTACGAAATTCTTAATACCGGGGTCAGTTATGGGCTAATATAAGCCGGTGTTTGTCATAGGCATATCGGTTGGGCTGGTTACTTCCACCAAAGACATAGGGGTGGTGGATGGCACCTGGGATTAGTGGGCGAGTGTACAAGGTGGAGCCAGGTCATCAAAAGGAGGTGATATATAAGGGGATCTCAGGCCAGCGGACATGACTTCGAGAACGATAGCATGGCATAATAAGGCCTAGTCTAGTTGAGTAGAGGGCACTAGCTTAAAGCCAATTTACTAGGGTGACACACAACACTGTTGTGGCCGGGCCTGCTTAAACTCTAATAGCATATCCCGGCCAAACTATTTTTAGTTTAGAAAAGATGAAGAA
>JANBQC010000811.1:0-10032 GCA_027576995.1 Dimargaris cristalligena
AAGTACACCCCTGATGAGTGAATGAGCCCCTGCCCCTGCCCCTGACAAGTATGGTCATTTTTCCTCCATTTTCATTAGTATAGTATTTTTTCTATTAGTATATTATATACCTTAGACTATAATATACCCCTACCCCTGACCAGACTGTACCCCTGTGTTCACACTACTACTGGCCCAACTGCACCCCTATTCAAAGTACAGTTAAAAATAACTTTCTCCCTTTCCCTTTTTCCCTTCTATTGTTTCATATTGAATTTATTGGTTACCCAAGTATTACCTATCCTTTGTGATGACTAGTATTATTATCTGGGAACTCCCCTCCCTTTCCCTCTACTTAGTCATCCAATGTTCTGGGATCTTCTCTCCCTTTCTCTATTATTTATCTATCTTTTCATTTAGGCTTCCCCTTTTGAGTATAAATACTCACCCTTGCTGCCACCTCTTGGAACAGTAAGTCTATCATCACCTTTCCCTTATCATCTATTTTTTTGAACAAAGTTCAGTTTTTAAGGATTTGATTTCAGTTCTTTACACCAATTATAAGGGGAAAGAGAATTCATAGAGTAAAACTAATAAAGTAAAGGATAGGAATAAAACAAAAGAGCTACTAATAACTATTCATAGATATGCATACCCAATTATATAAAAAGGGTGGATTAACCAATAGGAATATATAAAAATCGAAGGGGAAATTTGTATAGAAAGAATGAGTTAAAGGGGAAGGGAAAAAAATTGGATTTACTAGAAAAAAGCCATATCATACCCTGCATAATAATAATAATAAAATAAGTGTGGTGTTATAATAGGCTAGAAATAAGACCAGGTACCACAGGATGGACAGGACTTCAAAGGACAGGAATAAGTTTATTAGACTAGATATTAGAATAAGACAAAACAAAAGAGAAGTTGCAAGCTAAAGAGTAAGCTGTGGGAGAGTGGTTGGGGTTATATCTAAACTCAAGGGGTAGGGGAAGAATAATGATAACTAATAAATATAAATCAGTAACTAAATAATAAGGGGAATATAATAATGGGAATAAAACATAGTAGGACAATGGGTATATATTTCTATAATGTTAAATGTTAATTTACCCATTCATTAGTATGGGTTTTTACTTGTATAGCTGGTTATTCTTGTAGTTTGAATTAACCAGTCATGATATGTGGCTATAGGGGGACAGTCCACCTTGCCACAATGGTAATACATCCTCATTCTCATAGGAAAGAGTTGGAAGGATAACTACATCACTATTTGCAAATATAATATATTATAGGATATAGAACCTTGAACCTTAGAGAAGTATTGGGAATTTCAGTGGCCGAAAATATGGCTTGAGGTACAAAGAAATAGGTTTTCCTTGAGAAATATCAATGAGTCTAAATAAGGAAACTTGCTAATCAAAATTAGACCTTTAACCTTCCTGCACCAAGCAGCAAGACATATATGCAAATGATAGTGTACAGTAGTCAGTATCATTAGGTAAAACTGCCTAGTAAATTTCTTATTTTGGCATGAATTATGAGTAGTATTATGTCTATAATGGGCTGGTACATGCACACAGGAAAAAAAAACCTTTCTGAGAGCCTTACAAAGGTGAATTGGATTGTTCCAATGATAGGGAAAATAATGTGTCAAAACCCTTGTGAACTCTGAGAGCTGTCCTAGGATTGTGTTGTTTGGTGCCCCTGGACTAATGAATTTCCTTTTAGGGCACTAGTCTACTAAACAGCACCAAAAAGGTATACAGTAACTCACCAGGTTCAAGATCCATTAGATAGAGACCCAGCATACTGTCAGTGATCTATATTGGGCTGGATGGGGTAGACCATCCAACTGTTGGATATTCCATGACAGGGTAGATGTTGTGTATGGCCCCATAGGCTAGCTTCTCTAGCAAGCCCAAGATTTTCCAGGAGAAAGATCTTGGAGCAGGGAGGGTGCTTGCAACTGTGTGTTTGTGTTTGTGTACATGTGTTTTTTTTTTAAAAAAAAACGAAAAACACCCAGTTTATTAATGGGTAATCTTATTTTATTAGTAGTGAGAGGAGATCTAAGCTTATTTTATTTGGTCATAAGGGAGGATGGGTGTGTATGATAGGCACACCACTGTGAAGGACGAAGGCTAGTGTGAGAAAAGTCCAGGTCCAATAGAAACAGTGGGGCTTCCCTTATTCATCTATATAATGTAACATTCCTTAGATAGGGTGGAATTTTTTTAATGGCTCTCTGTGGAGGAGGGATTGACGGGCCATTTTACCAGTACACTGTTGAAGCAAGGATCATCACCGTCACCCTCGCCCAGAATGTCAGGTTGTCCTGGGGATTTCAGGTCCAGCACAGTGTTATGATCATAAAGACCACGGCAGAAAGGCCGAAATATAATAGATAAATGTTTATTGAGATAGGACGAAGTAATGGGAAAAAGCCTCCTAGAACCAGAGGTGGGCGGGGGCAGTTGGTTTCGAAAACCACCAGCAGGGCAAATCCTCCTGCCCTGCTGTGTGTCACACTCGTGCTGCTATTGGCCGAGTTGACCGTAACAACTGTATCGTATTCCCCAAATCAAATATTTTCCCCTGGTTTATCTCTTTACAGGGTAGTGTAAGCAAATGGGTCCCACCCCTTCCTCATGTTATCCTTACCGATTCAATCCGAAATATTACCAAGCAAACTTTCTGGGTATGGAGTGAGCGGCTGTCATCCCCTATTCATCATATTGAACAGGGTAAATTAATTAATTGAAAGATTCGTTTAAATACACTATGCCATGTCGTTTATATGTATTTGATGTGTCCAAGGGATGCTTAACTGGCCATGGGCTCGACAATCAATATTCTACGGATGCCACTGTACAACACAATGTATAGGTAATTTATAAATCCCTCTGTTGGGCGAAGCGTTATCTGTTCGAAACCAATATGGTCCCCCCTCATTCCCACCGGACTTTGGGTTAAAGCTCAGTCTGCGTTTGTTGAATCTATACAATTCATTTATTGCCTCTTGGTTAAAAAAAAGATACCGGTATGTTTAGAATACATTTTATCTTGGTCGTGACCAGTGTCACTGACCCTTATATTATCCCTTAATACTGACTTAACATGAGACCTTCTACAGTCATTACGAGTATCTTTTATATGCCAATGTACATGCCTCATCCACTGTTAACTGAGTGTTTCGGGTCATCCTTATCATATGCTCGAATAGTCATTCGTTCACGCCTTTCCGTCTCAATTATCGGGACACACGTTTAAGTGTGCCATCTTTCTACTCCATCATCGGGCAGGGTGGTCTACCAATATCAGCCTGTTTGGGGGGCGACCGAGGATGTGTCGGTATCTTAGAAAAGTACATTGAGCAGCTATAATTTGGTTCGTTTTTTTTATAACAAGGCAGTCGCCACATATTTGTAGATCTGGGCCTAGGAGGATCCCGGGAGTAACACCAAGTATTAAAGAATCGAATTAACCCATGTTCCTTTTTGCAGCGTGGGAGTAGGTGGTTAGAAATTAGGCAGACTTAAGTTGTCTGTAATTCACTGACTAGGAATTACTGGTCTTTAAACGCAGGCCAAGACCGTATATTGGAATTGGACTGTACAGCCTCCAAGGAGAATGTCGCATCTATTCCTTTTGGTTCCAAGTTCACTCATGACCCCTGTTAGAGGGAGAATCGTGGCCGTGTAATAGCCAGCTTGCGGCGCCATTCGCTTCCCCTTTAATTCTATTTCCGCTGGGTACATCGTTTATGATTTACAGGTTTATCCCTAACCTAATGTTCCTGTGCGTTAAACCCATCCTAACCCTCTCTCCTGTTCAACCCCCGAGTCTATAGCAAAGTGCTGGCACCCCCCAGTAGGAGTGTTCTTTTTGTATGGCCTGCCCTGCGATCGAATGATTATCAATTCCCTCATTACGCTGAACCTCACCAATATATAAGTAGGGCAAACTACAGGAAGTCATAAATATATTTAATGAATGAAGGAGCGGGTGATAATCCTCCAGACCAGCGAGAGTCCCCTTAAAACCACTCCTTAAATCGAAGCGGTTTGAAGATGAACACCATTGGCATTGAGTGCAGATCGCGACTTCTCCTCACTACCGACCTGGACTACCCCCCATCCCCCTCGCCAGCATTTCGATGGGATTATCGTCAGCATTGGTTACCCGCGCACTTATAAATATACTGAAGCGCCTCATCTCTCTACATTTTTATGTATTTTATTGAGCGATGTCATCTTTTTCACAGTACACACACATAGATTGTATAGCAATCCATACGTGTATTGATGTTTATTTTATTATCTTATTTATATTTTTGATTCAATTTTAATACTTTCTCTACCGCCTTCACTGCATTACTATTTTCCATCCAGTATCTATTCATACATAACGAAAGTTCCGTATCATTTTTTTAGAGTCGAGACACTTTGATACTCACGCTATCTGATTATCACTCATCCAACCACCCTTACAATGCGCTTATATCAAATTATCGAGGCACTCATTGTGGTTGTCTTCGTGTTGCTCAGTGTAGTTCGCGCCAACGACAGCGATACCACCTTTTATGGCGACGTTCTTGTCATGGAGCCCAATCTCAAGGATATCTCTCAGAATGTATCAACCTCGACCATTGTAACCACTGACATGTACTTCAACCTTAAAAGTGACGAGCGAGTAACTGAAGGGGTAAGTAATACTACTATATTGTCTCTGGATCCTAGTGTAGCCCATCCCCACTGTTTAAAGTTGTCAGGGTCTTATAGACAAACTAAGCCTTCTCACACTTTGCCAGTCTTTAGTTAGCAACCGCGTACCAGTCGCCTCAGGGCAATTACTTAGCCCTCAAGCATTAGAGACGCCATCTTATTTTCTTCTCATTTCCTTCTAAGAAATATAATGAGCCAACCATTTTTTTTTAAAAAAACTTGCCTTCATTCAATCCTACCTTTTATATATTATTATGTTCTACTCGCAGGGTTACTTGATCAAAATGGATGGTTTCTTAAAAGAAGATTTATCAAAAGGACTCAAGTACGTCGTTCTCGTTGAAACCGCAACGAATAGTGTTGTTACACCTCCCTCAGCCGAGATTCGCAAGTGTGTCAACTTATTCGTGGTCTACCAATCAGATGACACAACCCGCTGTCCTGATCTAGGTGTGTCCATAAGGATGCCATGCGTCGTTCTGTCCTACAAGAAAGGCACCGAGCTATCATCCATGATGGATTCCCTCTACGACCAGAGTCTGTCTTGGGCGGAATTGACCGACCAGTATCCCAGTTTATCCGGATCTACCCCCACCACCCCTGTTGAGAACAGTGGTAAAGATGTTAGCATCTCTGACTCGGAAACAAGTACAACCACGTATTTAAGTGTAGCTGCTCAACCCACCATCTCCGCCGGTAGCTCGACAGACTCATCACGATCATCTGATTCTGATTTCGTCGTCTCCCCTGTCGACCCTTCCTTAGCCCGCCGATTATACATTCGACTTGAAGTCGTCGATGGTGGCAAAGTCGTCACCACCGCATTGACATCGTCCCAAACCTGGGCCATTGTGGGCGGTACGTTCGCCGGCGTGGTCTTTCTCCTCATGATCGGTAGTTGCTGGTGGTTACGCCATACGATCCGTCGCCAACGGGAGATGGATAAGCGCAAGGCGAACCAGCTGGAAATGGCCCAGGGGCAACTGCACAAGGGAAATTCTAAACCGGACAGCGGTTCCCAAAACGTGCCCCATGGTACCTTTTTGTCGGGTGGTACATTATGCGACCTAGAAACGGGCATCTCGGAAAAGCAAACTACATCCGTAGCTGGCTAAGTGATGCACTCTATTCACATTCTGCTAAAATCTATCCGGAGGTCCCTATAATTTTCCGGCATGTTATGTAACTCACATTGCCATTTACGAAACTCATTACTTGTTAGATAATATCACCGTGTAAAATAAACAATTTAGAAATTCGCGTAGACCCTATGGGTTTAGAACTAATGCCTACTAGCTATCCTGCGTCCCATGCTCGTGTCTATGATAATTAATTGTATTAAATTGGGGAATATTTATAAATGGATTTGGTGGAAATTTCAACTAATACTAACCACCAATGTTATAAAAAAAGGTACTGCCCTGTCGGCCCTCCTTATCCGACTTAATCCAGACCTAACAATTACCCATCCTATTTAAGCCTTATAGTACCATATTAACCCCCCATAGTCACTCCCAGTACTATGGGGTCATCAGTTATTATATAACCCTGCTCATTCTAACCCCAATGCTTTGCACTCCAAACACTCAACTCACTGATCCAAGACTCTTCCAGTTCCCATGAGAGTCTTCCCAATGTAAAGCTATCCAGTCAGATTCTTTACCTATCCATACCTTAGTCTTAGTAGTATTTCCCTTGGGACCTCCCTCTGGAGCCATCCCTGCATATATATAACCAGGCCCCACTGGGACTGGTTCAATGGTCAGCTTGTTCATATCCCCCAGTTTACCTCAATAAACTCTATATACACTCACCTCCCTTGTACTAACTAGTAAGTGTGCCTTCTGCATGTCCCTGATATTTACCTGTATTCTCCATTATTAGTTAGTATTATGCCCCCATCCTAATACCAGTAGCCCACTTGGCTGAGTCTAAGCCCCACCTACCATTTGAAGCCTATCCTCAGGACTCTTGATGGACTAAGAGTGGTTAACCTGGGTGACATACCCAGCTAAGTAATGGGAAATCCTTCTAATAAAATATATGATACTCCAGTATAAGGAATATTCCCCATCTATTGTCTCATAATAATTACTTTCCATACCCTCTCAAACTATTAGTGTAGGGGTTAATATCTCAAGTATTATACCCAAGTTTACTGGATAGAGGACCTGTTAGACTAGGGATATTTGTTAATTATTATTTACTAGTAGTAAGGGGAGTTTTATCCTATAAGAAAGTACCTAGGTATTACCTAGGCTAACTACTCTTTATTCATCAAGAGTACCACACTTATACCTGATACTAGTAGCCCACTTAGCTGAGCCTCAAGCCCCACCTACTATTAGAAGCCTATCCTCAGGACTCTTGATAGACTAAGAGTGGTTAACCCAGGTAATACTGGTAGAGGACCAAACTGAATAGTCCCTCAAGAAATGCCTCTATACCTCTACCATCTATAGACCTACCTGCATCTTACAAAGGACTGTAAGGCACTATAGAAGAAACAGACCCATACCCATAAAGGACTGTGGATGACCAAGCTGTCACCCCACAAAAGACCATAGAGACACACCCTAAAAATACTCAACCATAAAGGACCATGGAAGCATACCCCCTAACAACACCTACCCCATCAGCAGATAAGCTAAGAACTACCAGGGTGCAACAATATATCAATTGACCCACACCAACCCATGGAGTACACCTCCTATAAAGTTATATACAGAACCTCCCAGCATCGACCCTAAGAGAAGACTGAATCCAAGTGGAAGTAAGCCTAATCAGAGACTTCCAACTATATTTGGACCCAGGAGATATCATACCCCCATAATAACCCTCCCCTAAAGGAATGCCCCAGGACTAACCAGTGAGACCAACCAGATCCCTGTACACCAGAGCAATGGAATACCTCCAGACCCATGACAAATAATGGAACTATAGTTCACTTTTTGGCACTCAAATGCTGGGGCCCAATTATTGACTACCCCAAGCCATCACAGATGGAGATGCACCCATTGCTAGCTACACTTACTGAGCCACCCAAGTGACTACTACCACCAACAAACCTCCTACCCCCACTAGCTCAGAGGCCTGAGCCAGTCAAAGGAGGGAGGAGACTGTCCTGGTAACACAGTCCACACGCCACACCAGAGTACACCCCAAGGCCAGCAATCCAGTATCTGTTTCAGTCAATCCAGATAACACACCCAAATTGCCCTACTATGACAGGTAGGACCAAGTGACCCTGCTATGCATCAAGATCAGCAACTCACTGTGCACAAACATATTGTAACTACCAAACCCAGCCCCAATGAGCCAGACCTCCCCAACCCCCCCAGTGTATAACCCTGATCTGAACCAGGAGATCCTAGTACTACTGCAAGAATAAAGTATCCACCAGTCCTAAACCCAGGAAAAACTAGCCATGAGCCTCCTGGCAATCACCGACTGGGTGTAGGGAATGGAAGAACAGCAGGCAACCCTGCAAAGCCAAGAGAACTCTACCCAGGAAACCCTGAGGTGCATCAAAGTAACCCTGGCTGCCTGCTCAACAAATACTATAGATGCATCCCAAGTCCTCCTGGACACCCCAGTACTGTTACAAACCACACCCAGGGGTTTACCATGAAGCAGCTACTAGAACACCCAGTTTCAGGTACCTTCCTTCAATGAAACACAGTATTTCAACACCCAAGGGACACCCTGACCAAATAACCACTCATCAGGCACTAACCTAGCACCCCCTTGTCCAATAGGGGTCAGCCCGGCAGCCAGCCCTAACACTTGGAATACCAATAGTGCCTCAATACACCTGGGATACATGGCCCACTCCCTGAGTTAGCTCAAGGAAAAAGACACTACCAGTATTATGGTCTGGCTCACCCAGGTCAACTATGTAGCACTGGCTGGAAGATGGACTGACACTGATACCATGGCCCATGTCATTGCCTCAGCCTCATTGGAACTGCAGGAATGTACCAGCTGTATAATGACTAGTGTACCACCTGGCCTGACTTCAAACAAGAGTTAATCCATGACCTAACAGGAGGTGACCAGTATACTAACTACAAATAGAAGTTGGAACAACTAACCTGGAGCCTGAAGTCTGAGTACCTGCACCACTATACATAAGCACTCATGCTCAGACAACACAGTGGGATCAACTAGATGGAGATCCACCACCACCTCCTCTGTATACTCAAAGAGTCCTGGTACAAGGACCTCTTCTATGCCAAGTACAAGGAATAGTAAGACCTGTACAGTGCAGTGCTATGTTGACTCAAACAGGAGTCATTTGAACTCCAGTATGACTGGACCTATAACAACATGCACCACAAGCAATTCCACCCAGGCCCTGCCACAATTAACCTGAAACCTGTCTTCACCAAGTTTGTACTGAAGCCTGGGAGTTTCAAACCCAGTGATAAACCTTACCCTAAGAACAACACCTACTTTATCTATGGGAAGATAGGTCATTTTGCATTAGTGTGCCCCCAGAACAAGAACCCCAAGGTCAATTAAGCCTGCATCAAACTAGAGAACACCCTGGCTGAATTGGAATCTGGCCAAACCCAGGATGAAGCATACCCCTCAGAGGAGTCCAATGCCAAAGATGCTGCCATTCATATGGTCAAAGCCCCCCAGATCAGTGGATAATACCTCCTCAAGATACCCATCAATGGACACCCATGAGAAGCACACCTGGATATGGGTGCCCAGATCATGGTTATTCCAGAATATCTGGTGCCTGAAGGCATCAAGGAAGTCCCCCCAGTAGGGACCAGCTACATCTCCCTCAGGGACAAGAGTTACACCCAAGTAAATTGCTATATGGAACTCTAAGTCACCCTAGGTACCTTAGTTATACTAGTCATCACTGCTGTACTCCCCAAGGGAATGTTCCTCCTTGGAACCAATTGGGCTGACCTAGCCCAACCAGTTATTAACATTAAACACTGGACCATCAGTCTTGGCCATCAGGAGACCCCCCTATGGGTGCTCCAACCCACTACTGTCCCACCTCAGGCCATAGTTCCCATTGAGGTCCAGGCTAATGGTCCCATCCCCACTACAGCTTACATCTATGCCATTAGCAGTGGCCCCATATACACTATCCCTGGACTCATCCAGTTTGAACACTGGGACACACAGGTCCTAGTGGGTAACCCTACTGTGGTGAATTTACCACATTTTTTACCTACTTTTATTTTTAATCCATTTTTCGCACTTATCAGAAGTACGCCCCTGATGAGTATGGTCATTTTTCCTCCATTTTCATTATTATATTGTTTTTTCTATTATTATATTTTATACCCTTGACTGT
>JANBQC010000812.1:0-10009 GCA_027576995.1 Dimargaris cristalligena
AATAAATTCAATGTGAAACAATAGAAGGGATAAAAAGAAAGGGAGAAAGCTATTGTTAGCTATTATTTGAACAGGGGCATACTTCCGATAAGTGCGAAAAATGGATTAAAAATAAAAGTAGGTAAAAAATGTGGTAAGTTCACCACAATATGCTTCTAATGGTAACTGGGGCTTAGGCTTGGCCAAGTGGGTTACTAGCATTGGGTATGGGCACAGTACTAACCAATGAAGGCTTAGGTGATTAGTTATGTAAGGGACATGTAGTAGGCACACTTATGGGTCAGTATAAGGGGATGAGCATATATAAAGTTTATTGAGGTAAACTAGGGGGTAAGAATAAGCTAAGGAAACTAACCAGTCCCAATGGGGCCTGGTTATATATATGTGGGGGACAACTCCAGAGGGAGGTTTCCTGGGGAAGGTACTCTTAAGATTAATGATATGAGGAATAAGCAAACTAGATAGCCATGAGGACCTGGAAGACTCTAATGGTGACTAGAAGAGTCTTTGGATCACCAATTGAGTGATTAGTGTAAAGAGGCGGAGTCCAGAAGGGGAAGGGTTATATAATATAGAAGGATCCCATAGTACTGGGGGGAGACTATGGGAAGTTACATATGGTGCTATATGGCCCAGTTGGGATGGATGCTCACTTTGTCTGGATTAAGGCAGATTAGAAGGGCTGACACTAAGCTATTATTAATAAATTAATATTATGATAAGCATCCTAATTTTGTAAATGTGTTGGAATACTAAAGGGATAGCAATAATACTGGAGGTAATGGAAGAGAGCAGCTAGAGGACAGTAGGAACCTATAGGTGGTTAGTTTTATTAAACAATATAGTTGGTAGGGCAAAATATAAGTAGTTAAAATGAATGGCTACTGGTTAACTAAATAAACTAACATAATTGGTGTAAACAGATTAGGATAAAAGACCTGTTGGGACATGTTCTTTAACTGAAAGGTGATGGGCAAATGAGTGCTTAGACTATTAACTAACTATTTTACTGTTATAGGCAAAGGGGCAAGCAACACATTCACTTAGGGCCATTGACTGGTTACCTAGGAAAAATACTCATTATAAAAATATATGGTATTGGACTATTTAATTTACATTAATACAGTTGGCTTAGTGTCTAACCTTATTAGGCCTTATAGCACCATATTAACCCTCCCATAGTCACCCCCAGCACTATGGGATTATCATTTATTATATAACCCTTCTTCTTCCGGCCCCCAATACTTCACACAACACACTCAACCTGCTGATCTGAAGACTCTTCCAGATACAAAGCTATCCAGTTAGCCTATTAATCTATACCATTGTCTAGTAGTATCTCCCCTTGGGACCTCCCTCTGGAGCTGTCCCCATATATATATAACTCAACCCCTTGGGACCAGTTAGACTCCTTAGCTTATTCTTACCCCCATAGTTTACCCCTAATAAACTCTATATACGCTCATTCCCTTCAGTCTAACTAGTAAGTGTGCTACTGCACATCTTTTGCATATACCCACATATATCCTTTATTAGTTAGCACTATGCCCCTTAGCCTAATGCTTGGCCCTGCTTGGCCGAGTCTAAGCCCCATCTGACCATTAGAAGCCTACCCCCGAGACTCTTGATGGACTAAGAGTGGTTAATTTGGGTGACACTTGTCTTGATTAGTTTATTTCTAAGCATTGGTGCTATTTATGAAGAATTTATTTACATATTTGAATTGGCTATTGAGCCTCTTTGGCCATTTTAGGAACATTTACTCTACGATTACTTAGTGAACTAATGCCGATGTTTTTGTACTGTGCATTAGGGGGGGGGGATATTGATACATCAATACTGACGACCGACCACAGTCCTAATGAGACCAACATGGCACCACCCTTGTCTGATGATGACATGCCTCGAAACCACAACATCCAGGGTGTTAAACAACTAGAAACCCCGGTCATTGATGAAGAACGATACCAATCCGTCGTGTCAACAACCCGACTTCAGAGACATTCATTACCAAAAGCATACTGTATAGGATGCCACCACACCTCCCTCTTCTACTGATTTTCTCCCAAAACTGCGCCGCTTGATGGGAGCAACCCCATAACTACTAGGCGCTAACTGTCGTGCTTAATTGACTTAGAACCGACTTTATAAAAGGTACTATGGCTGCCTCGTAGTTGTTCCTTTAGTTTACTGGCATTCCTACTGCTATCATATTACTTCGTTGCATCTCCCTCGCTATATTTCCATAATAAAACACTTATCTTACTCGCTTATTCAACAATATCATATGCCTGTGGCACCGATACAACTACACTTTTAGCTTATAGCTTCAAAATTCTGCAGTAGTTTTATAAAGACAACCTGTTACTATATTGTATGGTTCATTTGTCTCTTGTAGGACTTGTCATTATCATGTATTCATTGCCTAACCGGCGATTCGAATGAATACAGGTATAGCATCTTATTTTCCTTAAATTTAATGTTCATGGGTACTGTTATGGCCACACTTTAAGCTGGATATGCCACCCTGCGTTTATATCATTATTTTAGAATACGGTTAAGAGCAGAACTGCTTAGTTGGTAAATGGGAACGTCTATGCCCCAACCCACAATGTCTTTACTTACTTGGCTTCGGCAAGGGGCGCAACTATGAGGAACACGGAGTAATGTAATCTCTCGAATAGTGTGATGCGACTTTCGTCGAGAGAGAGAGAGAGAGAAGGGAGGTAGGAGGTGAAATAACAACCTGTTCGTTACAGAAAATTTCAGACTACAGGACCATGGGATACCTCCCTCATATTTTATTCACCATGTTCAATTTTATCTGGCCATTTGGTAACCCGACCTTTCCAGAGTATGCCCCCAGATATACGGAACAATATTTACCCCCTCCCCCTTTCCAACCACCCGATGGTACGCTAGTATATTTTAGATGAAATCGACCACTTGTGAATCAGGCGATCCTAGACCCTCGGAAAGGATCGGAAATTTATTGTTCCGGCCACGCCAACTCGAGCCCTTTTCTCCTTGATAAAACAGGAGGGGTGTCGGTTTTTAAGTATCAGCTATAGATTGGGGGAGTGCCCAATGGTTAGGGCGAACGATCCGCTCATTTTCTCTAAAGAGAGGCAATGACCGATCATTTCGACCGAATCCCGCCCTACCGATGTTGACTAGGGTTATCGACGATTGGGACTGTATAATGAGACTTGTCGATTGTCAAAGTGGACCGGTACCCAGGCAATGTTGAAATAACGACGCCCCATGTCGGGTAATACTATGGCCGTTTCCTATCTAGAGAGAAGAGGGGGGTTTGTGGTACAGCGGCCCCTACCTGAGGTAGCGGTTTGGTCGATGATATAAATATGGCCTGTTCCAGCGGCTATCCAAGGGTTCTTCAGTTTATACATCGTCTTCTCTTGTCCTACCGTTCGTCGCCCACTACTGATTACATTTCAACCCTCTGATACTATTCTCTAATCCCATTAGGCAATCTTCCGATTACTTTGCTCTTGCCTAGCTCTATTTTTTCAGCATTTTGAATTAAAGTATCCTTAAGGTTGAGGTGTTATTTTAGTATATTATTTGCTGGTCATTTGGTATATTTAGTTCAGTAGTTTTTTCGTGGTCCCCCCTACACTTTCCACTCTTTTTTTTTTTAGTCCCCCCCTCCCAAAAAAAAAGCAACTCCTTTTAATATCCAAGATGGTCCACTCCTGTCGATCCATGTCTGTGCTGGGTGTTGCCGTGTTGCTGTTAGCTGCCGTTTGGCTGCCTACCCCTCCGACCACCGAGGCTTACTCCGTAGGGCAATGGGCGGTGGCAGGTAGTTCCAATCCCCACGCAGCCCTTCCCCTAGTGCGCCGGGCCTCGAAGTCCGATTCCAAGGATACCTCCTCAGATGATTCGTCATCATCCAAGTCCACCGAGAAGTCCAGCGACTCTGATAGCTCGGGTGACACCTCCTCCGGCAATGAAACCTCGTCATCCTCGAAGTCTAAGAAATCGGACACTTCTACCGATGATGCTTCGGACGACACCTCGTCGTCCTCGAAGTCTAATAAAGCGGACACGTCTGACGAGGATACCTCAAAAGACACCTCGTCATCTTCGGATTCCAAGAAAGTGGACACTTCTGAAGATGATACCTCGAAAGACACTTCGAAGGATAGCGAATCCGAAGACGATTCCAAGGATAGCAAATCGAGCTCGAAGTCCAATACAGCGACACGGTCCGTCAAGCTCACCTTCTACTGGTCCGAGAAACAAGAAAGTATCGACGCCGGCAATGTGGTATTAGGTACCTGTGCTGGAAAGAAACTGGCGTCCGTGACCAAAGATTTCGCCGACAAGGCCAAGATGGAGGGAACCGCCATCCTAGCGAACGGTAAAACCATTAACCTCGGCAGTTGCGACTGCAATAATTACATGTGTTTCGAGGTGACCGACGGGGCCATTGGCAGTGGAGACAATACGCTCGTACCGTACTACAGCGTCGCGGCAAACGATATGTCACGCGGCACCACCTTGCAAGTGGCAAAACTCAAGGGGGTCAAACTTCCCAATGGTAAAACCCACAATGGTTGTGTGCGAGTCGACGACGAGGGTTGGAGCTTCGGTGATAACCAAATTGACTGGTACGTCGAGACCGAAGCCAACTACAAAAGTCTCAATGCGGTCGTGACTGAGGGTGCTGTGGATATTGTCCCTACCACCTGTACCATCGGTAGTTAATAACTGGTCCAGTCATTATTTTTCGTCGGGGTACCATCTCCCTCCTTCGTTGAGAAGAATCCCGTATTTGGCATCATATGGCAACATTACTTCACCGATTAGAGCTTTCTGATCCAAGGAGCCTGGTCGTTTTCACGTATTTTTTCCAGCTCATGTATTTAACTGGGGGGTTTTTTTATTTGCCTCACTATATGGAGTATGTCTGTGACCTCCATTCAATTTTAAGTTTTTGCTGACCAGGTTATCTGACTATAACTCTGGTATTCCGGAATGGTCACCCCTATGGACATATTGCCAAGCCATCTGGCCACAACTTGGGCAAATTACCCAATGGTTGCACTCATATCATTTTACTACACTTGACATTCCCGCTTGTCATAGAAATTTTTATCCCCCTTCTATACTATACCTAGCTTTAGGATCCCCCCTGGCGGGGTTGGCTTACCCATCAGTCGCAAGTCAATTTTTCCCTGGCTGATTGTTTTAACCTATTGGGTATTTTCGCTTTTACATCGATTGTGTACTTCAATTAAAAAGTCCTGTATATTTAATGCACCGAATATGATTACTTTACTACAAGAGCTGTACTAGGTGGGAATCGTGTTGCTTAGAGTAACCATTTCGGTGGGCCATTCTAAATACATTTATGAGCTGGCCAACATACGGTCCATTAATAGTTGAAACCGTGATTTTTATGCTACACACGGGCAAATTACATGAGTTCATACTAACCCTCTTTTTTTTTTAGATAATTATTAGTCTATTTAAAAATGACATATATCTATGATTCCTATCCAACCACTCCTCAAACCACACTATTCTGTCAACTCTTTCTAAAGTATTGTGATGGCTTGTCACCTGAGTTAACCACTCTTAGTCCATCAAGAGTCCTGAGGATAGGCTTCTAACAGTAGGTGAGCTTAAGCTCAGCCAAGTGGGCTACTAGCATCAGGTATAGGTATAGTACTAACTAATAAAGGCTAAGTGCAGGTATATGTAAGGAACATGTAGTAGGTACACTTACTAGTCAGTATTGGGGGGGGGGTGAGCATATATAGAGTTTATTGGGGTAAACTAAGGGGTTAGAATAAGCTAAGGAATCTAACTGGTCCCAATGGGGCCCAGTTATATATACACAGGGACCACTTTAGAGGGAGGTCCTGAGGGAAGGATGCTACTAAGACTATAGGGTAAGTAAATAGGCTGGCCAGATGGTTGCTAGTATTTCAAAGACTCTAATAGTAACTGGAAGTATCTAATGGATTAGCACTTGAGTGATTAGTGTGAACTAGGCAGAGTTGGACTGGGGGGAAGGTTATATAATGTGATGATCCTATGGTACCAGGTGTGACTATGGGAAGGCTAATATAGCACTATAAGGCCTAATATAGTTAGATATCTAAGCCAGCCAGATTAATGTAGATTAGATGGTCTGATACCTATATCCACACCTAGTACCATAGTATTATTATATATTTTATCTTATATACTTTCCTACCTGGACCCCACCCTTCCCACTAATTACTCATATATTGATCCAAAGTCTCTTCTAGCTACTATAAGGGTCTTCCAGATATCTGCAGTTACCAAGCTAGCCTATTCATATACTTAATTAGTCTTATTAGTATACCCTCTGGAGTTGTCCCTATGAATATATGTAAAGTACCTATTGGGACCAGTTAGTACCTTAACTTATTCTTTCCCCCATTTATTTAATAAACTTTATATATACTCATCCCCTCATCTAAGCTAGTAAGTGTACATCACTGTATATTCTCTACATAACCCTTATACTTTTCCTTGATTAGCTAGTACCATCAATGTGTACATAATTCTAGTAACCATGTAGCCAAGCCTAAGATACTCCCTATTATTAGAAGCCTATCCCTGGGACTCTTGATGAACTAAAAGTGGTTAGCCTATGTGACAGGGGGTGGTTTAAATACTATAAATGAATGGACTTTAAGGGCTTGATGCTTTGATTGCATAATATTGAGGTATAATAGCCAACTTGTAGTTATGTGAGTGTGTTATTCCCAAGGATGGTGAGTGGGCACATTTTATTTTTGGCTTGATTAAAAGTCTGAACTCTTGTTCTCTCTCCCTGTATAATTAGCTGAGGATATTTGAATACATGAGGTAGTGGTACAGTTGGGGTGCAGCTGAGTAATACAGGTTGATAACTATTACCAGGGTTAACAACATCGGTTGCTTACAAAAAAATTACAGCAGGTGTGGGCTGAGAGTTGGCCCTCATATTAAGTGATACTGCTTCCATGGGAATATCACTGTCTTGGTACAACATGGCTAATCCTTATATACATGGGCATGTTTTTCATAATAGTTTGAGGAGATGTAAAATCAGTGATCATATAATCAATGTCGAAACAAGAGGGAAATGCACCTCTTGTTGTGCAGACCACTATGCCACACCATGTTGAATTAGGTATAGCATGGTAATACCTCACCAACCTTCTTTGACAGGTAGTCCCCCCTTGTATTATAATAGCTTTAATTTACATTGCTGGAGTCATTGCTAATAAACCAGTGGTAATAGTAAGTTCCTTATCTGATACATCACCCCCATTAAACCACATGGTAGGGTATCACAAGTGCAGCCAGTCCAACAGGGGACTTGCAAAGTGGAGTAGCCCAAGGCTACCACCAGTCACCTTGCAACTCTACCTAGTCAGCTATTTGTGATTGGGATAACTATCCCATCTTCAATTATTCCAATGGCCACTTTCAGTGAGTACTGGTCCTGACATCATATGCACCAAGAGTGAGACCTCCTTTTTCTTCCTTGAGGTGCATTACCTTGCCCTGGCTAAATTCATGGAGCCTGTCTGCCCAAGACTTATTATGGACTCCCCTAAACTATAAAAGGCCAGACCACTCTATTCCTATTATAGGTAGCATATCCAACAGGCCTACAGCTAAACAGCCAATTTTTATTCTTATTATTTTTGCAGCTACCCCTGCCAATCATCAGCAAGAATATCTCTGTCATCCCACCTAATCCTCCCTAAATATGGGAATACTGATTGTCCCATCCTATCTTGCCTTATTGTACTATATTACCCCCCTTTGCTATATAACCCACTATGTCTGGGTCCCAACACTTCTCACACAATACTCCACTGGCTGATCCAATATTCCTTTTTTTCCAGCAGAGTCTTCTGAAAGCAAGCCCACCCAGTCAAGACTCTGACCCTCACCTCTTCTTTAGTCATCCCATTCTCTTAGGGACCTCTTATTCTGAGTGGTCCCCACATATAAATAACCAGGCCCCTCTGGGACCAGTTCAGCTCTTTAGCTTATTCCTCATCCCCATAGTTTACCTCAATAAATTCCCTATACACTCACCCATTGTACTAACTAGTAAGTGTACCTGCTGCACGACCCTTGCATTAGCTTGCACCTATCCTTATTTGGTTAGTACCGACCCCTCCCTAATGCTAGTAGCCTGCTTGGCCAGGTCTAAGCCCTGCCTACCATTAGAAGCCTATCCCTGGGACTCTTGATGGACTAAAAGTGGTTAACCCAGGTGACAATCTCCAACCTCCCTCCCCTTCTGCCATACTCACTCTGCCCATAATACAACTCCCCACCTTTACTCTAGCCATTATTGCCATAGTGGCATTGATATCAGTCCAAAACTGCCACACCCACCCTAAAAATTCGGACCCTCCCCATGGGGATGTGGCCACCTCTTCCTCTTCCGTGGATTATACCAGCCACCCCCAGCTTGTTCACTGCGGAAAAGCCCCCCGAGTGAAGATGCTGGTATGTTCCTATTGTAAAGACCAGTTCCTGCCTAGTGTCATTAATAGTCACATGAGGACCTGTTCCAGTAACCCTGCCAATGCAAAATAGTGGGTACTTACGGAGTCCTTCCCATTCTGGTTTAAACCTCCCATTATTGGTAGTCCTGACAGTCATCAGACCTTCTGAATCACCATGACTTGGCAGCAGATGGCTCTGCTGACATCGTACACCATATACCATGATTATTAAACATGGGGCTACTTGATTTTAGTTTCACCCACTTGTTCCCCTCTTGACGACATATCTTACATATTGTTTCAATAAATGAAAATGTCTTTACTGTCAATTTTACTTATAAAATATGGGTCTGGATAGCCGGTAGGCAATGTTAGGTGCTATTGTTGTCGCTACCCCATGTGCCAATGATTTCTTGATCCTGGGACTCAGTGTATAGCCCAATGTGCTGTCACTGGGTTAAAGTGATTAAGATGAGTTTCATTACATGTTGATGACAGGATGCCACTCAACATACATCTGGTTGGTGATCCTATATGCCCTGGCTATTGTCATGCCTTCTAACTATATTTATAAATGATCCCCCCGACCACTACTCTGACATTAGCGGACCAGTCTGAATCAAAACACCTCTGTCGCACCCAGGGATCGACCCCGATGGATTTACACCCATGTGCAGAACCTCGCTTTAGGTAACTCTGGGTGCCTCCGCCCTTAATATTCTAGGCCCAAGGATGCGGCTTATAGGTGTCAGAAAACCATTTCATCCCGAGTGTGGAATATTCTTCCCAATACGGTACATGCTTACTGGCCTCCTATTGGTCAGATTTTCCCTAATAAAACTATCGCGGAGAGCTTAATCATCTCCTTGTGGTTCTTTCCTACTTTTATCTAATTTTGACTTAAGCTTTATTATCAATCTCGGATTATCATCTACGAGAGAACTTGCGGTTATTCCAACAATAGGATCACAATTCCACCCAGAGCAGTTTGATATCAATGCGGCAGGTCCTTGGCCTACAGAAAAGGGAATGATCAAAGGGGTAGAGGATACTGGATTCGGGGGTGCGGAGGCCCTTGACTGGTGATAAGTGTAGGTGCAGAGAATAAAATAAATATAAAAAGAGAGATGTGGTACTCTGCATAATTAGATAAGCGAGTGATATTCCTGTAAAGAGACACTTCTCTTCATGGTTTGCAACTTCCTTTTTATTCAAAGGATTTCAGCACCTTATATATGCAAAACTAGATGCTTCAATGAAATCAATGTCTCTAAGCGGATAGGGAAATTATAGCAAAAAAAAAGATGAGATAGGATAGAAAGTTGGACATACTTCCATAATAATAAAAATGAAATATAATATCAAAAGGCTGCTCATAAAAAGCCGCCAAATAGCCATTATGTGGTGTCGCCCGAGTTGACCACTCTTAGTCCGTCAAGAGTCTCGGGGGTAGGCTTCTAACAGTAGGTGGGGCGTTGGACACGGCCAAG